>JAOVYX010012856.1:0-32528 GCA_035668315.1 Drosera spatulata
GACCGAAGCTCTTGACATGAAGCAAAAGACAATAACAAGGACACAAAGATCGCTATAAGCATCTTCTTGGAAGCCATTGCTGCACAACGCTCAAAGAAACTCGAGGAAAATTGATTGAGAGAATTGTTGATGAGTGGTCTTGGGCACCAGGGGTGGCCAATTCATAGTGCTTTGGTTCTTGAGTTCTGCCAAGACAGTTCACATTTCTTCCGCTTAGACGGTTTTGCATTCACATGCCTGTCGCCGCAGATTTTGTTACGGTTGGCTGCAGTATGACGATTGGATGCTATGCGTAATGGTCTAGAACAAGTAACATAAGGTGGTTTTAAGATGCTCCTCACACTTGCCATATATTCTCATCAGTAAAAGCCAACCTCCCATGCAGTGATGCAGATGGATAAAATGAACAAGAACGTAACTTATTCAGCTGTGCAACAATTACTATACAGATAACAGGACCAGGAGAGCAGAGAGTACTTATGACGTGCAGGACACATAATATAGAAGTATAGAAACAAGTAGTAAGTTTTCACTAGTGGGAAGTCCAGAATGGTCTGCGCCCTATAGATAGTTTAATCTGCTATTATCAAGCTAAAACTTTATATCCCATAAAACTGAGTTAATTATTTTACAGCTTTCGACAAGAAATAACAGTCTTTTATAGAAACAGTAGAATGCAAGCTCATTAAAGTGGTATGATGGTAAGAAATTAGAACTGAACCCAATTTTAAAGTTAATTTTACAGAACTTGGATTCACTTGATCACTCACCAAGATAAGGACTTGATATGGTTTTGATAATTGCTAATAAGATGAGAGTCCTCCCATGATCCCATCCTTTGCAAAAGACCAGTCACTGATTTTTCTAATGATCTTTAAATAATAACTCAAAGAAAAAAAAATGTAACAGATATGTGTAATAATATGAGGATGCTTATGCGGATGTGTGAGATGAATGGGACAGATAGAGTATAAATTATGTATAAATATGATTTTTGTTTTCAAATTTATTTTTTAAATTATTTTCAAATATTTTTCTATCATTACATTTCAATCAAATCTTATATTTATTTTCTTTTTTTATTAATCAGATTGTTTTTATTTACTTTTTATTATCTTCGTTTAATAAACCCTAATAACTGCCGAACTCATCGTTATCTTCAACCACTGTCTTAATTTAGTCGGCTCCTCAAATCAAATCAAATCCCCTTCATCACCCCTGCCACGACCAACCATAAAACACCGCCGCCGTCAACCTATCACCACCACTGCCTCGTTGTCGCCGCCGCTCCAGTTCCAGAGTTGACCACCATCATCCTCCTAACCTCGGCTATTGTCATAGGGTCAAATTTTTCGTTTAGTAAGTTAGCGTGTTTTCGATCCTGCGCGGCCTGATTCTTGCGAACCAGTCAGCCTTACTGTTTCACGAGTTCAATGATCACACACAAATCAGAAACAAATCGAGGCACACAAGATTACAGGAATCGATCCCAACTTTATTGCAAACTCGTTTTTACAACAAAGAACCCTTTCAAGCCTAGGTTTACAGACTTGTTTACAGACTTGTGTTTACACTCTGTCACAAGACTAATGATCTCACTCTATGTCCAAAACATAACAAATTCGCATCCTCATATACAGACTCTGCCAGAGGCAGTTACAAGCCAACAAACATGCCTTTTCAAGAATCAACATAACCCACAGATATGTCTAACTGCTCAGGAACAAAGGTAACTGCTCCAACTGCTCTGGAACGTATCTGTCACCACCTGGAGCATGCTTCTTTCCACAGAAACGTCCCCAGCTCATGTTTCCTTCTTTGTTTGCATTCCCTTCAAGGTTACAGCATGATTCATTCCCATTGCCAGGGGTCTCGCTTGACACCGTCACCCCACGGTCCAAGCATTCGACTAAACATCGTTCAGCCGCGTTGATCATCCGACTTCGCATCACCTCTTGTTTCTTGGTGACCACAGCCAAGTGTGATTCCAGCGTTTCTTGGTCACCATCAAACCAAGGTTCGTTTCCTTCCATTGCTGTCTAAGGCCACCACACCATAGACATGCTCAATGCCAAGGGGAACATGGAGAGTCAGGGCTCATGCTTGCGCTAAGTGTCTTGCCTTGCCCGGCTCGAATCGTCATCACAAGGAACATGCTACGCTGCCCGTCTGGTCCATGGATGTTTCAGAGTTATCATCACAATCAACATCCAAGTCCAAACGCCGCAACGCGTCGATCATCGTTGCTTTGTTTCAGTTTGCCTCGCTTGAGGCCTCGCGCCTGCTGAAGTGTCCAAGCGCGAGACATTGCAACTCAAGCTAGCGAGGGCCTAACAGCTATCCTGTCCATAGCAGAAGCAGCTGTTCCTGACTCCGTAAACAGCCAACCAAATCTGTTAACATTCTCAGGCATCATCGGCTATGCAGCTGTGAGAGGAACCCGGAATGGATACGAACCTTTGGTTTAGTGCCGCAAGCACAGGCTACATATCTCTATCCCATTGTTTGTTGCCACTGCGGATTTGTGCTACTTTTTGCGGTATATAATTATCTGTTCTTGTTCCGTAATCCTCCCTTAAGTTATAAGATGAGATACAACATCACTGGAGGGATAACATTGTATAATCCATATCATAGTCTAAGTTATAAGAGTATGTTTTTGGGTTTAATCTCAACTAAATTCAGGATAGAAAATTTTATGATTATACATATCAACTTGTTTGAAATTTTTTTCCCAATAAATTAGAGTTATTAAAAATACCTTTTAGTTGTCCCGTCAATTTTTTTACCAATTTGAAGGTCAACCACAACCACAAGAATGTTGTGTATGTCGGATGAAATTTTGAAGTTAAGACAGACAATTGGATTAGTTTAGTTTGTATAATCTGAATTGTTGATTTTGTTATTAAAAGTGAACAGTTGAAGATTAAAATTTGATGAGTCCAACTTATAACACAACTTATACACGTTTCCAAAGACATAATCACAAAACTCTTTTTTACGTAAGTTTGTTTCAGGATAAAAAAACAGGCTAGAACCAATTCTTAAGTAGTTCATTCATGCTTACCAGTTAATCCATGAGTTTATAGCCTTTATGTAATTCTCATTAAACAACTTCATTATCGATCCAATGATACCTTGCCAACAATGCAGTATATAAGTACAGCATTACACAAATGTCTTGCTCTCGCCTATTTGTACAGAGACGCAACAAAATAAAGTCTAATATGGTTCATATAAAGAAAACAGCTTCGCCGACTTCAAAGAAAACCAGCAGCACAGGACACTAATGGAGAAAATCTTTCATAGGGTCATCATGGTGCACTCTCTTCATCCTGAATGCTTCCATGTCTTCTGCCGTGACCTGCACCATCCCAAACAATATGAAGTTGGCGGAGAAAACCAATAATAAACAATGGCGGATGAATAAGGAAACTACAATTTACCTCGTCATTCCATGTAACATTGTACTTCCGCTTCCTCTCATCTTTCTCTTCTCGCCTCCTTTCATCCTCCTGCAAGAGTACACAAAAACAAACTGAATATCGGGCACCATGGGAGATTATTCAGCATGGAAAGTCAAGGTCAGGAATTGATTCAGAAGAGATGGATAAGATTAGAGGACAAACTCACCTTCTTAAGAGCATCGGCTAATTTCTTCTTGTCAAGAACCAAGTCATCTGGCACATCACTTCCCCAGGTAGCGAGTTGCTTATCCTCAGCTGCTGCTGGTTTTTCTGTAAGTTCACAGTTAACCTTATTAGCAATGGCTGAAAATAACAAGAAATCTGTGCAACCTAAAGCCTTACTGCTATAACAATACAAGATGAAATCGAATCCACAATAAGCAAAGCCCCAGCAAATAAAATATACACAGAGATTATATTTAGCAATCAACATTGCCGCACGGCATCGTGAAACAAAATTCAGAGGTTAAGAGAGCGGGAGAAGGGAGAGGAATGCATGGTTATATAATAGAAGAAGACCAACCTTCGTTAGCTTCTTTCCTTGCTATGTTAGCTTTCATCAGTTCTCCAGCAGATTCTGCAGCCTCAATCCCGGCAGAACCAGTACAATAGCTATTCTTGATTGTCTGCTGGCAGCATTGGTAGCCCCACTGGAAGTTATGAAACCAGGAGCCCCAGACGCTTGTATGATTGTTTATATACACATCTTCCTCGTATTTACTTTTCGGAAGTACGACATCCTGCCAACAATTGATTTAAATAAGAAAAACGTCTAATTTGATTCCCAATCCTATTTTAAGACGAACAAAGCAACATCAATCACAAGAATAATAATAAAAGTGTTATGACATACCTGTCCCTTGATGATACGGCCTGCACGATCATATTCTACTTGTCTCTCGCTTTGACCAAGAAGAAGTTCTTGTGGCAGCTCTTCTTGAGCTGCAGCATTTCCGTACTTCTCCATGATAACATCCTTCGTCTGAGACTTCAGTTTCTCCTTATTGACCTTGAAGTTCTTAAACAACAACTCAGCTTGGGATGGAGCAGCTTGCATATGAACATCTTGTCCCTTCTCAAACGCCTCCCAAGCATGGACATTAAGCTGCTTGAACTCCAAAGCTTGACCACTATGTCTATTTTGATTATCGCCCTGCAAGACACCACCAAGCAAATAAAGTCAATATTTTGATAAAACCGTTATATCTGCTGCTGCTGGAAAGAGTACAATAGGGTCAAGGAAAGGAAAATATGAGTAGTTACCGCATAGAACTTTTCATTAGGATCAGCATCTGGGAGAGGATCCTCTCTCATAGCTCGAGTTTTGGGATCATAATAGGCAGAGTTTATTTCCAGATTCAGGAGGTATTTAGCTGTGTCCTCACGAATACGCAAGTTCCTGCATGGTATACAAAAAGGGTGTTGATTATTAACGGTGCAAGCTCATATGAGTCAACAAGACTCATACAGAATGTACAGTGAAGATGTGTTGCATGCTATAAATGCTCGCACCTGCTTGAAATGTAAAAAGTTACAGCAAAACAAAAAATGAAAAAAATCATACCTCACAGTCCCTGTGCTACCACCTCCAGTAGTACGCACACGCTTCTCTACCTTGGCAAAGTCCATCTGCTTGCTTTCATCGACCTTTGCTTCGTCTATTTTCAAGGAATCCTCATCATCATCATCGCTAGGGACATCTTTCTCATCCCCAGTTGTGTTTTTCTCCTCCAGTTTCTTCAACTGCTGTTCCTTGAGGAATTTTTTCCTTGCTTCATCAGCTGCTTCATACCTCTCAACTACACGGGCAAAAGATGCAGCATCATAACCATTCCATCTATCTCGTTTTCCATCATAATCCAGCTCAAAGTGCTCTATCTTCTCATCAGGAGCGATGTACTTTCCAGTCCACTTAGCTCCCAACTTCCTGGGCCTTTCCATACATGACTTTGCATTATGTGTCATCGCTCCACAGCTATAACCATACAGAAACAAGAGTTGGAGAGATAAGCATTACACTTTTGAAAAGATAAGAGATAATATCAGCAAAAACTGCTATGAGAGTACAAGGTCTGGGAATAAAAGTATTTTCCCTTCCTTCCAAAAGAAAGGTTCACAAAATCTTTCAAATAATAAGTATCTTGGTAACTTCATGTTTACATTATGACATAGTTTAGGAAAATCACACTAGAGATCCTATCCCGTGCTAACAACATATTTTTTAGCCAAAGCACAAACCTCACAACCTTACAAAGTCTGTTACGACTTATGAGGTAACAGTATGATATATTCTCCAGTGAATATACAAAATACAAAATAAAAAATATCATACATGGTTTCTAAAAGCTTGTGGTACTATCAACTACACTCGATACTTATTCATTAACTTTTATAGGATATTCATCATTCATGATTCTATCAACAATGAACTTCTACAGTTCACATATGAGTGTTCTATTATATTCAATTATGGGCTGAATCAATTTACTTACAGGATCATACATGTTTCGAGTGTACAAGCTATAAGTAAACTGAACAAGTGCATGATCAACAAGAAAAGCTTGTAAAGAAAGTAGAAATACTACTACTCACTTCTCGCAAGCGCCCTTGCGGTACTTGTCAGCACGGCCGACAGTAGCACCCCTGTCATACCAATCCTTGGTGTAACTAGGATTTGATTTCCACTTCCTTTGATGTTTCAAACTCTGTAAACACAAAACCACACCACATAAGCACCCCCACCAACTCAGATTGTAACATAACATAAAAAATATTCCAACCAACAACAACAATGTAGATGAAGGACTGAATCACGTACAGGTCTCTCGGCGTTAAGATACCAAGGAGCAGAGGACATATACTGCGGAATATGAGGATTAATCTCCTTTCCATCCTCATCAACCTCAGCGGGCGCAAGTCCCGCTTTCCTCGCTTCTTCTAGTTCAATCTGCTTCCTATGATCCTCTCTCGATTTAAACGACACTGCAATCAATCGCAATACATCAACAATTCAATTCATAATCCCAAAATCTAACCCCATCAACAACAATTCAATTCATAATTTCTCAAATCCGACCCAATCGCTACTCAAACCGATTCTCATCAATCGTAGAATCTGCAACAATAAGTTTCTAATTTTCGTAAACCTAATTTTGAAGGAGGCCAGATCAAACCCTATCTAGTTAATTGATCAATCAAATCGGCATAGAAATCGATGACTTGTTCGATGATTAGGGCATCGATGTGATTGAGAGGGTGAGAGAGAGGTGATACCTGTGGATGTCGCCATGTCGATGAAGAAATGAAATCGGCGATCGGAGAGAGCTCCTCGGCGGGGAGCAGCGGGTGATATTATCTGTTGTTAAAATGTATCTTCGTTTTTATAGTATCTCTATTTATGTTAGACTCTCTTCGTCCCAATTTATTTGAAATATTTTTTTAATCAATTATATTTTATGTATAATAATTTTATTATTTCATAATTAGTTTATATCAATATAATAAAATTATTTCATCATTTTTCTTTTTTTTTCTCTTATTTTTTTTCCTAAATCTCACTTACATCTAATTCTCATTAAAAAAATACTTTTTTTATCAAATTTTATAAAAATTCAATATACATATAAAAATATATATCGAATCAAACAATTGTAATTAAAATGAAATGGATCGAGTATTTGTATCGTAAAGCTTATGGCTTAAACTTTATGTTTATCATATTGCAATTATGTAGGCCAAAAAATTTAGGCTGACGTAATTTTCAAGGCAATTCTTTTTTGTCAAATAAATAAATAAATAAAATGGGTAGACAGCAGTGGAAGCTTGACACATGTTTAAAATTGAGAGAATATTAGGATAGTAAAGTTTGCAAAATTTAATCCCTATAATACATCTATTATGTCTACTAATATGTATTAATACCTTGCCAAATTCTTCTGCCCGGAACTAGTAGTTCGTCTCCCAAACTTCGCCCAGAACTTGTAATGCATCCGTCGAATTCCGTCCAGAATTATCAATACGCTCGGTCCGTCAAAGATTCAATAGACGTCGTCAATGGAGAGAAGAGGATTTGGAAGAAGAAGTTGAAAGGGTGCAATAAAGATAAAACAAAAGTAGTGATTTGGTTGGTTTGATATCTTTTAAAATAAGTTTTTAAAAAGATATCAAATGAAAATCGACAAAAAAAAATTTCTTTTGATGAAAAAATCGACGAATTTTCACATTAAAATACACTCAAGTTAATACACTCAAGATGAGCAACTCAACATGTCTTACATCAAGAACGCATGTACAACACCATCTCCCATGATCATCTCTATGATCATTGTATGAGACACCATCTCCCATTATCATCTCTATGATCATTGTATGGGACACCATCTCCCCATTACCATTTACGAGATCAAGTCCTGCCAACGCGACATGTAGCACAAAACCAGTCTTCTTCCGGGACTTTGTTCAGCGGAGGATCACAACATTCAATATGAGTACCGGTTCCACATCCGACAGTGCCACTCTCATTGCCGCAGATCAACATGACCTCTCCGCGATCAACAGACCCACACACTAGGCATGCTACGTCGTCCTTGTCATTGACCTGATCGTTCGATGTTGCAGGGCTCTCTAGGATCTCCTCTGAACGGTTCACCAGCTTAGACAGCGACCTGGCTGCCCACGCCTGTGTGTTATACTGAACATGTTTCTCGAGAGAGTAACCAGGCTTGCACACGTACTCCACGAGGTAATCGGCCAAGACGCATGGTATCTCGTGGCATAAGAACTCCTGCACGCAGACGTCAACTCGAGGCATCCCAGGACTAACGATGGCAAAGTCTACTTCCGCATTCAGGAAACGATTGTAAGGCGGGGAAGTTGCCAGTATCGTCCCATCTCCAGCCTTGATTACACGCTTGAGCGTGTCCTGCTCAGTCACAAGGGAACTACCAATAAGAGATTGAAATGGAAGTTTTAATCTGGTATGAAATATTAGTATCAAGACAGTAGGAGGAATACCAGGGATGGAGCAATGCAGTCACCATAGGTGATGATTCGCATCCCATGGAAAGCGCCATGGCCTGTCCTCTCCTTTAAAAGGCGCCACTTCCTAGGAGCCTCTAGGTTGATCGTTCCATCCCTAGTAAGGCCATTCTCATGCCATTCGTAAGGCTCTTCTGGCAAGAGCTTTCCAGCCTCGGTGCTTGCAGCAAGATAATCAGTCTTGAGAACCCAGCTGCAGTCAACACATTTCAGTAGGTAAATTCATATAGAACCTAGGAACCAACTCTATTAAATGTCGCAGACAGGTTCATGGTCCAAGAGTTACTGTATTGTTAGTATCTTAGCTTGTGAGCTTAACTTGATGCGTTAAAATGCCTTGGCTCACCTAATCAACGTTTTGTAAATGTTTGCACCTGTTACCTCTGATCACAGATTCTTTGATACAATATCGAAAAACCCACTTCACAAACAACGAGCCTTGTGTAGAGAAAGATACACAGCATTATTTGTATCTTAATACTTAAAATAGTATCCTTTTTTCTAGATAAATTGCAATATGTTAATTTGATACAAAAATTAAGAAATTCATTGATTTTATTAGAATTTTACCATGATATCCTTTTGATTTTAAAAGTAAAAAGATGAATAGTAATTATAAATGGATAGGAAGAGAATAATTAAAATTATGAGTGGATAAAGAGAGAAAATAATGATGATGAGGATGATATGATATAAAATAAAAATAAAATAGACATTTAGATAGAAAAAGATTTGTCAAATTCGGGAGTAGGAGTTAGAGTGCCATTTTCTTACCATCCCGATGCCACAGCGGCGAAAAACTTCTCTGTTCTGCGAATAGGATCTGGGGCAATGAAGTGCGTTGCTTGGTATGACCATTGGTGGGAATCTCTGCAAAGCCTTCCCATCAACTTCTTAATGACTTTCTGAAATTCTTTTCTTTGTAATCTGTGGCCACTAAGTATGAACCAAGCACGTTCCTCTGTAGAGCCTAATCCCTGGAGATTCCGTGATGGGCGACTACTGACACTAGCAACCTTTTCAGTGCACCTCTTCAGAGTTTGTTTAGCTTTAGCAGTTGATTTGCCATTGTCAGTGCGGCCATTTGATGTAGTCTTCTGCTCATTTTCAGTAACTGGCTCCTCTTCAATAACTGGTTGGTTTTCCTTCTCAGACGATGGGGATTCCTGCAGCTTCTTCATCAACACCACATGTTTTGTGTTGCTCAAAGGCTGGAGAAGCTTGCTCCGTTTTGTTGTGGGATTCTTCGTACTTTTTTTACCAACTTTACCAACCTCAATGTTTTCACTCTCGATTGGCGTTTTAGGCTCGAGGACTTTCACCATGGTGGAAGACTTCTCACTTTTAGATGAAGCAGGCTTCTTTCGATTAGCCGATTCACGTTTTCTAGGACCTCCCTGTCCGACCGCAGCATCTTCTGGTATATCATTACACACTCCAACTTCATGCTGGATTTCACGTGCAAGTGTTTCAACATCTTCAGCAGCTGAATTTCCCAAGTTATCCACTTCAACTGGCGGTTCAGTTTCATCATTCACTTGTTGAGGATTAGGATCAGACTGATTTGCCAACTTTGAACAATCGTTTGTTCGCAACGCTGCAGCTGTGTCAGTATTGTCATTGACTGGATGATCAGACGCCACAATCTCCGGCATTGAAAGTACCGAAGCATTTTCCCTTCTGTTAATCAGAAGGGTTCTCCAGCATTGAAAGTACCGAAGCATTAATAGAACCCTTCTGATTGGCAGAACTTCCTGCATTCAACATGGGTCCGGAGCCAAGTGTCTTTCTCGACGAGCCCTTCCTCGTGGATTTGGGAGTAGAAGAATCTAAGGCAGGTGTTGCATTAAAAATAGGGCTCCCACACTTCACAGCCTTTATATCTTCGACAGGAGGAGAGATAAAGTGCTGATTCTGCTGCTCTTCCTTTCCCTTGCTTGAACTTGGTGCAGCAAAGGGAGACAAACTTGATCGCCCACTTCCATTTGCCAAATCTGATGTCAAATTCCTAGAGATGGGAAGCTTGGTTTCTAAGGATCTTTTCTCGGGACTATGAGGCACTTTATTGCTAAGATGATCAGGAGTAGCTGAAGCATCATCCATCACACAAAAAGCACAAGGGTCTTCTAAAGTATGTTCGCTCATTTTACATGAACCATTTATAGAAACAACAGGTTCCTCTGTAGCAACCTGTTTTGTATAAGACCCATTCGAATTCTGGAACTTAAATCTAGGGGGAGAGAAATCTGCACTGTCGATCATCTTCCGCTTAAGAGATGGAGAGCAGTTTGGTCCACCTTCTCCAGGTAACTTTCTTCTACTTGAAGGAATTTCAGGGGGAACATGAGCAGAAATCCCATTTTCAAGGTCGTGCGAGCTAGGACAATTTTTGCCTTCTGTAAGTCGATCATTTGTAGTACTATTATTGCCCGATACTACCCCTTGGTGCAGAGAGAGGCTACTTCTTCTTGAGGTTTTCTTCGCATGTCTTGAAGCAGACAATTTGGACGCATTCTCGACAGATAACCTTTTAGCTCTTGTAGATAAAGTTGGTGGATCAGCATCAACTCCTGTTGATAATGACACTGCACCGTACGGATTAAGCAGACTACTGGGATTTGGAGCATCAATATAACCATCATCCATACCCTTAGGTTCTAACTGGGAAATCCGCGAAATAGACTTCTTCGCTTGGTCGGATCCCTTTTCCACCTTGATAGGCAGGGTCACATCCTTAGCATGGACAACAGTGGATGAACCAACAGGTTCAGCATTTGGCAACCTTCCTGCAATCACTGGAGTATTTTGATTAACCGAGGATTTTGTTTGTAGATTATGAGGGCTCCCTTGGATTAGCTTAGTATCATGATCGGGCATTTCGTCCTCAGAATCCTTGGCTTCAGATTCCATCTCCAGCTCATAGCCACTGCCAAGAAAGAGGAAATAGTATTAAACCCTCGACCCTTCCTATATCAGAAGAAAAAAAACCTCTTCATAATGTGCTAGTTCATGGAGTGCCGCACCACATCGTTTTTTGCTGGTTAAATTATGACAAATGCAAACAAAGCCTCACCTTTTGCTGTAATTTTCCTCTGGCAGAAGTTCCCATGCCTTTAAGCTGCAAAACCAATAATGGCGAAAAAAATCAAGACACAAGAAACTACATTCAAAATTTGTGTTCCAAAATCTTGATTTTAACAAGGAAAATGGAAAAAAAATAAATTATACCAATCTTCTAACCACCGATGATTGATGAGCTTTATTTTCTTCATCTTTTTCGCCAATTCATACTTCTCCCCTGAAAAATTTATCGACATGAGTCCTATAACAGATAACTCTAGACAGAACACACTAAAGAAGACACTGAAAACTTCATTCTAGTCACTCTTCATCCCACACTCAACACCACATCTTTTGAATTGGATTCTAATAATTGGCAAGCAGCCAAGTATGTGATGCCCAGATTCCAATTGGAAATTAGGAGCATAAGTACAAAAAATTTTCACTCAGAATTACAGGGTCGAAAGAGAGATTAAGAGTGAAAAAGGAGGAGTTGTAAATGAACACACCCTCAAACTTGTAGCATATCAAATGAGTCACCCTATTTGCGACCAGTGGCTTGGAAAACTGAGCTCCCATCAGGCCAACTAATGTCTGAGAAGAAAGGGAAGACAAAAGAACATTATAAGTTCAAGCTTCACCATCATTCTGATTATAAGGAGTATACATGTCCCGATCAGGAATGAGAAATTACAGCCCAATAAAGAAGCTTACCATTATATCATCACGGTCATGCCGCTGGTATCCAGTCAGGCACATGACACAACCTCTAGCACCGGGGATCCCATTGAAGTCTTTTACTGGTCTGTACATAATCTGCAAAAGAGAAGAATAGGAACAGAAAAATACATCAGAATGGACCTGTGTAACATCAGGAGAAGTTCTCGGCACAGAGTAATACAGGAAATCATGGCAGTTAATGGAAAGAGATATGAAATGAAGAATAACATCGCAGCAATTCTGCATACATCAGTCAATTCCAGATAGAGGCAACAACATTGATTTGAGCAATAATACACACCCATCAGCACCCGAGTAGCAGTGATGTCATTTGTTTTAGCAACCAAAAGAGAGAACAGAAGAGAGAGAAATCCCTTCAGGTTTTATCTGAAACGAAGATCTCTCCACATGATCATAGTATTTACTACACAATAAACACAGGGCAGATGTTAAGAACTTACAGGACAGGTTTCAACAGGCACCCCAACGTCCAAACTGTGATCAACCCATAAGCTATTGACCAGCGACTTGCCATCGCTTCTAGCAGCAACACAAATGGGATCATCCTACATAATCAAGGAGCCATCACATTCACAAGGAACATTCTAAGAATCATGACTAACAGATCAAATGGAGGTATGTTTTCAATTGCTAAATCAATATAATTCTCCTCACTGAGACCAAGTTTGAAGGTTGTTATTATCACTTTTACAGTTGCAGGGATTTTAACTGTTGATAGTATCACTATGACAATCACTACTAGCCATCACAGAACCTCATACCAAACATTTATGCCTCAACAAAGGGCAATCAGCAGCCCAATCTTAGCACGGGTATATCTCATCTATCCACCCAACTGCTTACGAATTCGTTGTATCTGAAGCCACTAAAACTAAAAAGTATAACTTTCGCGAAAAGTTAAAGTAAGTACGCAATAAACAAAGGCATTAAGTTAGGACTTAAGACACATAAATTACCTATCTTGGCACATAGTGACACAGGCAGCTTATCCTTAAGTAAATATATATAATAGAAACCATAGCTTGGAAATTGTTAGGTTTTATGAGTAATGAAAAATGCTACGTTATTGTCAGTTCACCTTGCTTAGACACATATAAAATGTAGTGTCATACTGTCATGGAACAAGAGCCCTGGTTGAACGCCGATCGATAAAGCTTCCTAAAGGATTCCTTTCTTATTGGCCTTGATTTCACCGATATAAACGTTTCCAGGACGATTTCAACATAAAAGCACAGTTTCATTCCTAATGATAATAGAGGTGTCTAAAAGCCTAATGATGATCTTAATTCAAATAGACTAGATTCACAACTTAACGGATATAAAGCAACTGATCACCAGAACCTCTGCCGGACTTAGCTTCAACCTCAAAGACTATGACTCCAGCGAATGAGAAACAAAAAGTTCCCAAGGGCCTTTTGCCCTTTGCTACATAACTACCTACAAACCATATTTCTAGAGAAACAACAATAATTGGTGGTATCTCTATTTTAACTGTACAATTTATATAGTAGTATTCATTACCATGTTAGGTAAATCCCATCGTTGCGAACCAAACCCTTGCGTCCGATTAAATTTTCAAGGGCCATAAATTTGGTATCAAAGGATGTGTAGAATCGCAATGAGTCATTTGCAACAAAATCTCCATCCATATTCACTA
Organism: Drosera spatulata; assembly: GCA_035668315.1. Taxonomy (NCBI): domain Eukaryota; kingdom Viridiplantae; phylum Streptophyta; class Magnoliopsida; order Caryophyllales; family Droseraceae; genus Drosera; species Drosera spatulata. The sequence continues at coordinate 13,963 of JAOVYX010012856.1, forward strand.
TTTGTTGTCTCCAAAACAGTTCATAATCTGGATTATGGATGACACGAATAGGTAATGATGCAAAGCAGTTTTTAGGAAATCTCTACATTCATTCTCTTAAAAAAAAGCTAATGTAAATACTTTGATACCATATCGAGAAACCAATTCTATGTGATAGATGGTATACGAATATATATCTAACAAGTCAAAACATTATACCAGAACAACAATCATAAAATTCCAAATCGAAAACAAGACTTACATATACGAGTTTATCCACAATGACATGGGTACAGTCGGGTCCATATTCTCCAACATCGATTCCACCCACACTCACAAGCCTCGACCTCGCCTGCCCATTTCCCAAAACCCAACAAAGATTCAATCTTTCTCCTCATTCCGAACCCAAACCCGCTCAAAAAATCCACAATTGAAAATGCCATTACCTGTTCGTGCTTATTCGGGTCGAATCCGAATAGGGCAAATCGGACACCGGCGAACGAATTCGCCTCCAAATTCAGCATCTTTCGGGTCACTGAAATGAAGCGATAAATTGATGGTTAATTGAGGGGAATTGGACAATTTTGAGAGTTGAATTTGAGTGGGAATTGCAAGAGGGGGAAAATGAAAAGGGAAAATTGAACGTTTCTGGGTTGTTTTTTGTTGTGATTTTTGTCTCTTGTTTTTTCTGTTTGGGAGTTGGGAATATTTGATTTTTTGAGCAGGCGGGAGCAAAATGGGGGGGATTTGGGGGAAAATAAGCTTGAAAAATTAGGTTTCTGGTGTGGGCCAAATGGAGTCTGGTTTGGGGCTTTGCCTGGCAAGCCTTGATGACTAGAGAAAATGGCAAAATTGGGCTTTGCATATTTAAATTGAACCCGTTTCCAATGATCACTATCTGTCATATGTCCACTGCTTCATATGCTCCATGATATAGTCCATGGAACCATGATTGATGGTCAAGACAACAGGTGAAATCTCGAATGACCTCAATTATCAAAATAACAATTTTGATATTTTAGAAAATAATTAAAAATTCAAACGATCTTATTATCAACAACACAGATCCATAATAACTTCGTTAAATCCATCGGTGACTATAAATGATATCAATATGGATAAATTTTCTCAAAATAATTGTTTTAAACATAAAACAAGTTCTCTTGATTTATGAAACCCACCCCTCTATTGCACCAACTTTTATTTTCTTCAGTGGTCCATCCAACATAGTTAGTTTGAATTTCAAATCGATGTGTTTTTTTTTATTGGCAAGACGTTCCCCCATCAATATCGATTAAACCTTTGACCGAAGTCAACGGACGTGGTCAATCTGAATTTTGAGGTTAGTGGGATTCGAAATCAAAACCTTTCAGAAAAAGATTGAATCGAATACCACTACATCAATCCAGGTTAGTTCAAATTGACGTTTTCATCTCATTTGGCACCCCTAATTAGTCCATGGAACCAATATGCGGAGACAAACTAAGTTCTCATCACCTAATTCCTGCTGATCTAGCTTGGTGACTGACAGGCCAAGGGTGATTGATCTGGATCTCGAATATCTTTTGATTAATCATCATTCGAAGCCCTCTGCGCCAATCACACTCAAATTCAATTTAATCAACCCTTCACTACAATTTCGATTATCATCACACATATAAATGCTATAGAACACATTTCGATTGTACAAAAACGACAGACCCGAGATTTATTCCTAATCTGTCTTCCCCTCGACATGTGACGATCCCTTTTTTGTCACATGAGCCGTTCAAACAATTCAACAACAGTCGACAGGTTTCAGACTGAGATTCATTTTTGCCCAACTTCCCTTGCCTACGTTGTTCCACCTTGATCATACCATACGCAACATATCAGGTCCACAAGCATGTCGATAGAACGAGTGGTCTCAACTCTCGACAGCATCACAGATAGCCAAAACCCATCACCTTCCTCGTCGACAATTCCAAGAAAACCCACACAAACCCTAACTCAACCCCTTCCCCTTCGACCCCTTCACATTCATCGCCATGGGGTGGCTGACCCGATTCGTTGTAGCCCTAACATTCCTCGCCGCCGGCGTCCTCTTCTCCCCCGAAACCTTCACCTCCTCCTCCAAATCCCAAACCCTAACCAGCACTCTCAAACTCGCCCACCTCCTCTGCTTCTCCACCGCATGGGGCGCCGCTCTCTGGGTCACCTTCATCGGCGGCATCATCATGTTCAAGTCAGAAACACGCTCAATCCCCCAAATTGGCCGATACCCATTTCCCAATTTCCGATTTTGTGATTGCTCTTTTGATTTGTGGGTTGATATCTGAACTGGGTATGCTTGATTTTGTGATTTGGTGTAGAAATTTGCCGAGGCATCAGTTTGGGAACCTGCAGAGTAAGATGTTTCCGGCGTACTTTTCGATGGTGGGAGTGTCGTGTGCTGTGTCCGTCGCGGCGTTCGCGTACTTGCATCCCTGGAAGGCGGCGGGCGCGGCGGAGAGGTATCAGTTGGTGTTCTTGGTGGCTTCGTTTCTGTGTAGCTTGGCGAATCTGTTCGTCTTCACTCCCATGACCATTCAGGTGCTTTGCTTCGGTTCTCTTTGGTGTTCTTGATTTTGAATTCTTGATTCATGTTTGGCTTTGGGATATGTTGGAGTATATAAATAGGTTGAGTTGCTTTATAGAATTAGACCATGTTAGTGGATTATAGAATAAGAGTTTTGACAGTTATAGTTTAATATTTGTTCGTCCGAGGGTATTTGTCATTAGTGAAAAAAATCAATATAATAATCAGTTAGAAAATGCATTGGCTTCGGCTTTATCAATGATTAGTAAGTTTTTTATTCGTCTTGTATCAATTGATCAAATCCTTCTTGTTACTTGAAAACCTTTGCTCTGTGTGGGTGCGTTGGCTGCATTCCCTCGGAATTATCAGCTTCCTACCATCTTTTAGAACTCAAATCATGTTTACCAGCTTTTTTTCATTGTTTTTTGAGTGGTTTTAAGATCTATGAGTTGTTTTTATGGTTTTTTAACCTTTTGAATTGCTTTCAAGTGTTTTATGGTAATTTCAAGACTGTTTTGTTAGATTATTATGTTTTGAAGAGATTTGAGTTGGTTTTACGATATTTATTAATCTTTTTCATTGGTTTTTGAGTGTTTTTAAGTGATTTGAGTTGTTTTTATGATGTTTTTAGCATTTACAAGTGTTATTGAATGTTTTAATGTTATTTCAAGGTTCTTTTGATAGATTCTTACGTTTTCAAGTGATTTGAGGTAGTTTAATGGTGTTTTTAATGATTTTTTAGTGTTTTGAAAAGTTTTGGGTTGCTTTTAAGGTGTTTTTAGGGTTTTCAAGTGTTTTTTTGAGTTTTTTAAGGTCATGTCAAGACTCTTTTCATAGATTTTTGTATTTTGAAGAGATTTGAGTTAGTTTTATGATATTTATTAGTCTTTTTCATTTGTTTTTGAGTGTTTTTAAGATATGTGAGTTGTTTTTATGATTTTTTTTTATAACTTTTCATTGAGCTCAGAGCCCATTCGGAGTTGAGCAATATATTTGATTCAAGTTATAATATTATCCAACTTTGTATCGCTGATTCTGTTTTGGCTTGGTTTTGATTTATTGAGATGGTTTGCCTGCACTGAGTATATAGAGCTTTTAAAACGTGCGTATCAGATCTTAGGTCACTCGTCAATTGATTTTGAGTTGCAAATTAAAAGTTGCAACGAATAAAGTTATTGGTATTATCGTGTAGACTCTCATTTTCATGATTCAGTTACCTGGCTTTACTTTTCTTCACTTACACTCTGTTAGTTTGCTGTTGCTGTCTCTCAAGTCTCAACGGCCTCTATGCACATATTCAACCTCCAAGCTAACCCCTTCGATCCCACAAGACACATAATTCCTCTACTTCCCGACAAATGTTGCCATGGTGACAATAGGCTATAGTATCATCGAGTTCTTATTGCACCTCCACTGGTGGTTAGAACTTAGAACTTAGAAGTGTATATAAGTGGTGAAAGGATCTCTATTTCCCAATTCGGGCTGTGCTTTGATGCAAATAATATGTGATGGAGAATATCTCTGTTTAAAGAAGGTTGTGCTGTCTTTTGTGAACAGATGATGAAGCAGAGGCACAAGGTGGAGAGGGAGCAGAACATTGGCGATGAAATCGGCATGTCTAAGAATAGAGAAGTTGCAAAGACCAACCCTCAACTGGCCGCGATCAACAAGAAGTTCGGCATGATTCATGGCTTTTCTTCTCTTTGCAATATCTTATCATTTGGGTGCCTAGCCATGCACTCGTGGTACTTAGCGGGTAAACTCAACCTATGAATCTAATCAATGATAGTTGCGATCTCCAACAGTGAAGCAGGGAATTGAGTCCTGATCGTTTTCTGTGTTGCGGTTTTCTTTGTTACTACCATCAGCTGTGTAGGCAAACCTTCTCAGTTCTTTTCTTCCGTGATACTGAACTAATTCTCATTATTATACAGACCAAGTGTATCACGAATCACAATCTTATATGGGAATTTCCATGTTATGCTTATATGCACTTACTGCATATGTGAAAAAAGATCCTTTGTTCATTGTTGAGTTTGGTATCTTTGGATATCGTGACATATTTGTATGATGGTTGCTGCCTTGGGATTGAACGACCCTGTGAAAATGAATGTTTTGTAGAATTTGTGCCAGAATGAACTCTGCGCGCATCAGTCCCAACATGTGGTAGAGTTCTATTTTTCATTTCACAGCGCATAACTAGTTCTCAATGACCTGTGTTTTTATTAATCTCTTCTTGTGTATGAATGAGGTAACTCCTAGGTTTCTGATGGATTATCACTAGGTATTCTCGTCTTGAATGGGATTCTGATGAAACTTGTAAATATAACATTTTGCTATGGACGTGCCAAATGGATATGTATTCATCATTATTGTTGCTCAACCTTATTGTTTTGACGCCAATATGCCTGTGTTTAATGCCTAAGAGAATTGTAAGATCGATAACGTTTTTAAAGTCTTGTTTTTTTTTATTTGAGAAACATCTGAAATTGCCAAAACAAATCAAAACTTCACATCTCCATCATATGTAAGTGTCGCCAATGACTCCATAGCCTCATTTCAAGCTAAGCTGAAACTCTGCTGCCAGAATTCGCATTACATGATCTTAACATTACCACACAATACGTGAGGAAAAACATGTTCGTGCACGTGCCACTAAATTGTTACAGCAGTGAAATAGACAAAAACACGAGTATGCAGCAAGTTAACTCAGTGACCATGTTACAATTTGCTGTATCCTTTTGTGAACTTGATTACTTATTATTTTCTTCAGAAAATTGCTGGACACTGTTGTCGATTCTGAAAACCTTTTGCCAGAGCTTCCATTGTCGTGCATGTTTTAGGAGATCTGGCTTTCACCCAGAACACCCGGGTTCGATTCCGGCAATGGAACCTATTTTGTTAAAAGTATTTTAGGAAATATTTGCGCCCCCTTTCCAGATTTTGAACTCTTCTCTTGTGCATATTGATACAAGCTGTTGATGTTCATTATAATATCTGTTCTCTTTTTCCTTAAAAAATTGAGGCCCTTGTTAAACACTGGGAATATTCTCCACAAGAACTCATGAAAAACCAACCATTTTGCTCCCCTCCCCAGATTTTTAGCAATCTATACATAAATACAATAAAAGGTCATATTATCCTACAAGCTCCAAAAATCTCACAAGTCCCCCAAGGGTGAAGGCAGCTCATTTTCGCTCTACCCTCCCTGCAATTCTTTTTTGGAGGGAGAAGAGAAAAAAAGGGCCAACTTCACCTGATATATGGCCGGAGATATTACGATCCCTAGTTCGGTCACCACAGCCATGATCACCACCATGACAACCACCAATGCCGCCAGAAAGCCACCACAATCAGGTTCTTCTAAGAAAAGGCGTGGCGCTTTTCACGTCATCAGGACTGCGTTGTTTATGTTACGTAGCAAGGGAAAGAAATCCAAGTCCTTGGCCGCTAGCTTAGGCTTTAGGAGCCTTTTGTTTCCTGCCGTCCGTCCCCCCTCGTGCCTCAACGACAAGGTCGTACCACCTCTCCCTCCCTTGCCTCCGGCATCTTCGGATAGAGTGTCACCTGAGGCTGAGGAAATAGCATATCCCCCGATCCTACAGGAGGTGGCGTGTGTGACAACTCTACATAAGGTGGCATCATCGAGGTCATTGTCATCAGGAGCATCTTCATCAGGAGGGATGAGTCGGTATGCTTCCGCTCAGAATCTCCAAGAGCTCGACAATGATGAAGATGATGACTACGATGAAGAGAGCGAAAACGATGCATATTATGATGGGATTGAAGGGGATGAGATGATCGACACAAAGGCCGAGAAATTCATTGTCAAATTCTATGAGCAGATGAGGCTGCAACAATCCAATATCGCGATTCGTTATTGAGGATAATTTTATGATAACAAGAAGTTAATAAACATCTATTTTGTTTCATGAGCTAGAAAGGATGAAATTTTCTTAATAACTTGCTTAGATGAAGAGAGGAAGAAAGGGAGACAAGATTAGTAGGGTGTGAAATTTTGTTCTCAGTGATTATGCAAGAATGCATTTCATTTTTCATGCATGCACGCACATTATCTTGGATCGATGGCTAATTCTATGCTTTAATGGTCTAATAATTAGTACTATTAGATAAAATTTCTCTTTGTTTCGTTCTATGACTTCAAATTGGCAAGTTTTTCCATTTTAATTATGTATATTTTGATGAGAGGAGCTGATGATGTTAAATTTCTCATGTGATTTCAAAAAATTGGAAATCAAAAGATCTGTATTGTAGTGTCAATCTTGGGCATTATGGCGCTCCTAATGCTTGATATACTTATATTGGTATGTTTAATTACCGCAAGATCTGATAATTCTGATTGATTGAGATTAAGAAATACAAATCTCTGTGTTTTTTACACCCTTCTTTTAGTTCATTCTCTTGGAGTAAATAATTCACTAAACAGTAGCCTGAACAAATAACCGCAGTATAACCACTGGTAATACTGAGTTAGTGATGAAATAACCTCTGTATAAGCACTCGTAATGCTGAGTTAGTGATGAAACGCATCCATCACTATCTTAATATGTATGTCTGAATAATACAGAATGCTCTGCGATAACTAGTCAGGATAGTCAATGGTCGAAATTTCTCTACAAATTCACACAATTTTTTCTCTTCATAAAAGTACAACATAGCAATATATGGACTTGGGAATGATAAGAACATAATTTTGTAAAATGCCAAACCATATATCGGAAGAATTCCCAATCACATAACAATTCAAACATGTTAAAAAACATGACAAAAAGAAACAAAAAGAAAACAATAGTCAAGATTTCTTTTTAGGACTCATGCATAGAATTAATGCAAATGTGATCCTTTCATCACAGATTAAGATCAATATTCACATCTTCCTCGGCCAATTTACTCCTTTTTCCATCGGCATGACAAGCAGACTCATTGTAGTGTATTTGTTGGCCAACATAATAAAACCCTTCAGGTGGCGCCGCCAGACTTTTTGGGGGCGGCCACCATGGCATTGGCTGATCCTGAGCCGCCGAGGCAGAGCCACTGGGATCCATGCTCCTTACCCACCCTGATCCGTGCACATTAACAGTCGACGTGGTACCCAAATGCCTCCCTTGATAACCACTTCGACCACTACTAAAGTTTGCTCCTGCTTTCTTGAGCATCTGCCTTTCCCTCCTGTGAGCATTTTGGTGACCGCCTAATGCTTGAGAGTTCACAAACAGCCGGCCGCAAAACTGACACCGGACCTTCCTGTGCCGCTCACCAGGAATCCTCCCGGACAACCCCTCGGCCAGCAACTCGAAGCCAAACAGCTTCAAAGGTGAGTTTGGCTTTGAACTACTAGCTTGTACTAGATCATTTTCTGAAGTCATTGTATGGTTTCGAGCATAAAGTGAACAAAGCATGCCAAGTATTTATACAGAGGAGATTTTGGGTTTTTTATTGGGCTTAAATTATGAGTTGAAATAATGCTTAGAAATTTGGGCTTTTGAGATTTTAATTTTGGGTCCACAAAGAAATGTCACACCCCGAACCAGAGGGGACATGATCGACACGTGAATTATTATACTCTAATAATCCATGTCAATCTTAAATATAATACCATAAAATCAACGTTCCAACAACAATGATGGACAACTTGAAAAAAAATGGTCTAAAATAGATCGAAATAAAAATCTCAACGTGAAAGCATTAAATAATTATGAAAATAATTTGAAAACAATGCATGCAGTCCTGTGAGATCCATAATCGAGCATCCACAACGTCCAATCTAACCTGTTAACCTGTTGAACGGACAGTGGATAAAAACCGTCAGCGATGAAGTCGAACGAGAAATCTAACACACTGGATACAAATGGCATACAAATCAAAGCAAGGGAGTGGCTACAAGATCAAACCGATAAAAGGGTAGTTGGTTCCCAAAAGGAGTATGTAACAAAGTAAAAGCACAATCATCTCGGATAAAAGGAGTAAACAGTCATACATACTCCCTAATAAGACAAAAATCAGAAAACAATCACTCAGACACGAATAATACGGGAATGTCGGCTCCATCTACTAACCAGGCCATCTAAAACTCAAACGGTATGGATATGCATGATCAAACATACACCTACCTCGGCGATAACACCAATCTACGTAGTCCTGTAAGCTGATCCCGGATGACAAATACTATCCGTTGAGACATTTTAGAGTCAAACTCAACAGCTATATTCCCTATAAGGCCAGAGTAACCTCTGCACTTAACCAACCAACAAACATTGCAAGTCGTCCCTGGCCAGAAAGCGACTCTTGACTAACATGGAAAAATAACGTGAGAACCAAAATATTCACATCAGAAAATATCAAAAAGCAACAATATCATACAAAGGCTCGGTTCACCAATCAAGAAGGGATACTAGCTACAAAATCAACATGTTGCTTTCAAATTATTCAAGCAGATACGACGTATGTCTGCCGTATAAAAAGAAGGGTTATCAAGCAGGGTTACAAAGAAAGGGAAATGTACTAGATTCTCACCTAAAGTCCGTGAAATACAAGTTCTAACAGAATCAAAGGGTTCGAGTCAAACAACTATCCTGAATATATAATACAAAACCATAATCACTATCATCTTCTTATTTACAATAAAAGACAGGTTTACGTATCGTTACGAAAATCACTATAATTTTCTGTAGGAATATCAAAGTTATAATTTCTTTATATTTTCAGAAAATAGACTCGTTAATCTTTCCAACGATATATAGTATATCCCGTGATCCTTTCTAGATTAATAGATATTGATGATTGAGATTAGGAATTCATAACAGTTGGACAGCTTGACCTTTATATATGTTTTATATCATAGTTTTATGTATTTAACTTCAAATCATATACCATTTATTTTATTACAAAATAGACATACGTAAGTTTCTCTGGATATAAAATTAATAATTTAAATCTTATTGAAAAATTCTAGTTAATCAAACTAATTTACGTCATCAAGTCAATCCAGACTGGTTGATCTCATCTCACTCTTTTGCTTACATCTTTTAACATAAAATTCCAAATTTAATTCTGTAAATTTTCTCAGAAAGTAGACTCAATTAGCTTTCTAGTGATATAAGTTTGTCTTCTAGTTATTCCTAAATAATTCTAGATAATTTCTCAAATACAGCAACACATCCAGTTTTCTTAGATTGACATCTTGATACTAATCGGCCTATAACTTGAAACATACATATCCGATTGATAAACCGTAAAATTTTCTATAAACTAGACATCACGATTTTCAATATATAATTTGAAGTAATTATTTTTATATAAATTCCATACCATCCCAGTATAAATCTGATTTTGTAATATAATCTCAATTCATGACTCTCCTCCTCAATCTATCAAACATCATCATGCACCACCGTAACCAAGATCAATTTTCATAGAGAATCAGAATTTCATCTTTTTTAAAGCCTAATTCAATCCAATAAATTAAAGACGACGAATTGATTCAAAATTAGGGTTACTTATCGATGACAAAAACGAGATGGATTTGAAGAAGAAGATGAACGGCTTCTCTCCTCTGATGATGGCGACAATAAGAATGTTTAAGAGATAAAACTGTCTGATGTCTTCTTTTATATATATTTTTTTTCTAGAATTTTTTTTCCTAATTTTATGTTAAATTAGATTTACCCTTCTTTATTTTTATTTTTTTTGATAAGTTGCGGATATTACAAGAAATATGTTGCCGTCCAAGGAAAAGGAATAATGGGGTTTGATTTGGTAGGGTGCCGAGGATTTGATGTGTACCATGGAAGTACATACAGATAAAAAGAGCCAACATGTTGCCTTGTGGTGAATATGTTGAGGAAATGGTTCACGTTCAAGCATTATAGTAGTCAAATAGGCCCTCATTCATGAGAGACTAAGGGGCACTTACCTCTTCGTCAAGTTGTTTCGATAATTCTTATACTAGTGATCTCAATGAGGACTAAGGGCCACTCATCTCGGTGTCTATGTTGTTCCAATGATTCTTATATATGTTACATAAATGTGCTTTATTGATGAATCATATATGTTGTATTATCGCATCTAGTTTGATATATGATCAAAAAACAATTCATTCGTTTAAGGACGGATTGTGTGCCTCACCCTTGACAGTCTCAATGGTGCATATAACGCAAAATGTGAATCTTTTGATTGTTATATTTACTATGAAGTTTCTTGAGCAGGGTTCCGCAAAGAAAGTTGTATAGCATCAAAATATGTGCTATCGTGTGTTAGAATTTGTCGATTCATATCATCTAATCGCATGAGAACCCATGCCCATGATTGAATTAGCCTTGGGGCCAGATTGTGCATGTGGTGCTGAGCTGAAAATGTTCTACATGTAATAAGTAGGTTATGTTTGATTAACTTGTCTCCCACAATGTGAGCTTCAATCACATCCTATTGTGTCAATGAAACATATGAGATAGAATTATTGCATAAAACATAGTGTATGTTGTGTCATGGGAACCGAAACAACAATGACAATTCTGGGCTTGATGTTGAAGCTTTTTCTATGAGAATGTCAATTTTTCACTGTTCTTTTTAATATAGTGGAGTTTCTTAACCAAGTTCAAATACACACCACGTACGTCGTGGTAAATAAACGGGGGGAATAGTAGTTGCGCCTATGATTTTTTGAATGTTGCACTTTCTTTAATACCATCATGTTGGGAAATTAACTTCGCAAAATATTTGAACTCATGATAAAAGCATCAGTTTTCATCTTAACATGAAAAAGAAGTCCTGATATTCATTCCAAACAGAAATTAATGTAACTTGCCTAAAACTCATATTTCAATCCTAAACCGTTGATAAAGTGGATGATACTGCCTTGATAACACAACAAAGTTCAAGTTTCCATTGCTCGTTCTTACTCAAGATAAACGTGATTAAATTGACACTTTGATCGGTGCTCCAAAACATGTTTTGTCGAGCATGTCGATAACTCTACAACGTGTCATTTTGAAGTAACTCAAGATATGTTATTTATTTAATGATTAGATGAAGAGGTGATTAAGGAAAGAAAAAAACTGAAGACTTAAGATTGTGTCGAGACGAGTAGTACTCTTTCCTTAAAATTTCTTTGTCCCGTTCAGTGCACACGGATTATGATAAACAGTCTCCAAGATACAGCGACACGAATCGTTTGAGGTTGCACTATCTTTAACGAAACACAGACGTATCTTTGTATGTCTTGAACCTTTACTGGATGAACAAACAAAACCTTTTCTGGAAACAGATTTCCAGAAACACAAATTGAGAAGGAGAATGCAATGCACGTCGATATGCTCATGCAATGTAAAAGGAAAAGAAGAGAAGAATCAACACGTCGATACGCTCGTGTTGTGTTGAAGAAAAAAAAAGAGGAAGAGAGTGTATTCAGAGTATTGAAAATGAAACCCGGTACAATGTTTGTTGGTTGGAGCCAAAAACTGATAGGCTTGATCCCCAACAGTTTTGGGCTTAGGCTACAATATAATTGGGCCTGGCCCAATAGACACGCGGCCTAGTAATCCAGGGTACGACTCGGTCGGACACGCGCGTGTGTTAACCAAGACAATGTGTAGGTCCTTTCCCACACACAAATTGGGTATTTTAAGGGGCACAACCCTTATTATGATAAGGCTCTTTAAGACACTATTTCACCTGCACAAATTTCAATGTGGGTTAGCAACACTTTGCTACACATCACCACATTAAATGCATCAAACATCACACATTGAGCATTAATTTTTTATTCACCATTTATGAGTTTTGAGAGTGTTAATATACTACATTTATTTCAAATAAACTAGATTACATTAAGCTCCAAACTGTTCCAAACCGACGTTAAGAATTCATATTAAAATATGATCAAATTTGTTCAAAACATGCTAAAATCCAACAAGTTTATCACATGATCAAACATACATGTCGCGAAAGAATCCGTCAGTACTGATCCATGCTCGCGGCCAATCTCTTCCAGGCATGTACTTGATGAATGGTGTCAAATCTTAATCTGGTTTCACACATACGGGTCTCTTCAGTCCCTAGCTATCCTCAACTGCGCGCGCATAATGCATATAGGAGTAGCTAGGCATAGTTCAGGTACTTCATTGGCCCCTTGTGAACTTCGATGCTGAAACCACAACTCCAACATGACAAGCACCTGATCTGTTCTCAGCCCCAGAACACATGACCTGCACCTGCTGTGTACTCGAAACAATGCACGTACATATAATAGAGACAGAGTTCCTATCTGTGTCTTTTTCAAGTACTTGTTGCGATCAAGCTGAACTCTTCACTTATCCAAGGGCCAATATACCTTCCACTTGGAAACATCTTGAAGGTACCGTTTCGAGCATCGACTTTAGAACATTTGCATATTCGATTATAGAGTTACTGTCTTTAACCGATAGGATTAAGACATTCCGATGATGATTTCTCATCGATTAAAAGAACAAACTCGGATCACGGAAGATGAGCGTCTCCCTATTTGTAAATTGTAATGGGAGTTTAAAGGAGTTATATTTTTTTGAAAGTTTCATCTATAGTTCGTACTTTGCAGTTTGACCCAGACTAAAACAACACTCTCTGAGAGGATGAAATGTCTAATTCTTCCGTCAGAATCTTCACAATAATGTTTTTGTAATTGAAATAATAGAAAGATAAATCAAGTTTAAGATGAAAAACTTTATCAGATCTGAATATACATTTATATAATTATTTACATCAGACATTGATTATTTAATTGATGTTAAAAGTTTTCCACGGTTGCAACACGACAACATAGTTCATAGAGATTCCTAGAACAATTGTTGACGGTCATATCAAGATGGACCATGGGCAAAGATCTTGGTGTTCTCGAAAGTGAACCTCATATAGGCTCGAGGAGTGAAAACTTCCAAAGAATGGGACGATCACGTGGAGACCTAAAGAGAAACATGACCTTCAAAACTTGTCATGTCGAGCATAAAACTTACTACCATGGAAGTAGAAGATAGTTCTGTACAACTAATAATCATGTTTATCGCCAGTACCGACCTTAGAGGCGAATGATGTGTTTAAGCTATGGTATAACCTGTTAGCATGCATTCAATATCATAAACAAGAAGTGCGAGTAACAAGTCAAATGACAGTCACCGACACTCAATCAACTATTCACAGACAGATTAAGCAATGAAAAATGACAGTAACAGAGTACGATAACTTGCATGATGAAGAAGAATTGTGAAGATCTGAACTACACATTAGACAGGTGAACACTAGCATTCAAATATGCAGTAATAATTCGTCAAAAAATAAAAAATAAAAAATACAGCAGTCAATTGAGAAAAAAGGACCCCCAAATACCATCAATATTGGCTCCTGTAGTATGGCACATGATCCCCAACACAAGCAATCCAAAGGTGACGAAAAAACACTTCATATAATGGCACAAGGATTTTTGGCACTTGATTGCAATCCAATGGTGTTGCTTGAATACAACACCACCAATGTTGTTGGTTTTCAACAGCACGCAACCCAAGTCCCCTGTAGTATTGCATCCTTCTTGTATATCATGATGGATGGATATGTTTTTCACACAGTTGCAGCTGACAGATCAAAACCAACGATGAAATATTCTCTCTTACAGCGACTAAGCACGATTTACCAATATGGGGAAGCCAAGCTCAAACAAGTATTTGAAACGAGATAGCAGTAAGCCAATCACTCTCATGTGTTGCTTAGTAAGCCAATCACTCTTACAAGGATTAATTAGACAAGCCAAACACATCGAAGACAACCAAGACCTTCAAGTTTGAACCACAAAGAGTCGAAGTTGTTTACAGGACGATGAATGCAATGGATGGAAATACTCAATTGCTCATAGATACCGAGATTCAAATCAGTACAGAGTTAGGTTAGTGTAAGGCATCGGTTGCGCCATCTTTCTGTTCATGATCAAGTGTTTTTATGTACCAAAATCTAAGTCTAAAGAAAATTGCACCGAAATGCTTGTAAGGTAACTGAGGCAAGTGTTCTTGCATATTCATGTTTTTTAGCACTCGATGAGTAGAAAGGCGCAAGGAAAGCGAAGGGATTCCTTCTTCCCTGATTCTGGTCATTTATCTCTATTGAGGATTGGCCATGGAGCATTAGTATATCCCCAAGGAGTTCAATTTATGACCACAAACAGGAAGGAAGTTATGCCATACCAAGTTACCACCAGGGGAGGATTCTATATCAATGATATAGATGTTATCACAAGAGATTATCTTAGCCTCATTACCAAACCGGAACCAGCTTTTTCAGATAAGGCAATGCGAATCAATGTAAGGTTGTGACTGGCTGATCCATTGGATATTTAAATGCCACAATCATCCATGGAATCAACTCAACCAGCACAGAAATTTGAGCAAGAGCAGAAAATGCAATAAACCAGGCATTGAACAGCGTTACCTTTAAAAATCGGAAAAGCATGATCAAGATCCATCACTTTGAGTGGGAGACTTCACCAAACATAATTTTCTGATTACCAAAGCAAATGAAAATAATAATGAATCTTAAAATGTCACAATTAAACCCCTGCTGCCAGAAAATGCTAATGACCAATTTTTCTATATCAAAACTTACTAGTATTGGAGGACTTTATGCTTATTAGCATAGTTTTTTAACTATTTCTAACTGTCAACACAACTCATATTTCCTATATTTGTTTCTAAGATAGCTAGTTAATTGTTATCTCTGATTCAACGTTCTCATACTAATTCTCCTACTCAAATTAGAGATGAGAGTTGAGAAATAGTAAAGCAGACCACTGATTTAAAATCCAAAATCCAGTTCGCCTGTATGACAAGGAGTTTCCTAAGTGGCAAAACCTGCAGATGATAATCACAAAGATCTTAGTAACTTACACGATGAGATTAGGGGACACATAAGAAAATGAAAAAATTCGCTACAGTAGGCATAGCTTGCAACCAGGGAATTGTGTCTATAAACCAAGTTTTAAACAGCCAGAAATCCGCACTGTCAGCCAAGAACTGAGTCGAGAAGTTCAGGTAGAAATGAAAATAAAGGGCATTAAGTGGATAGTAGCTATCATAACTCATTTTCTAGCAATTTTGAAAATTAAATATAATTCGGCATGCAACCATAACTGGATGCTAAAAAATAAATATTGCTCTGCCCTGAGGCAAAGCTTTGATGCTGATATCACATAATAAGAGACTTTGAAGACTTTGACGACTTACCAACTTAAAATTAATAGGAACATGTCTTTGAGCTTCTAAACGTGGCCTTTCGTTCAGTAACAACTGGATGTAGTCTTGAAGTATCATCAATCATGTTACAATACAATAATGAATGTCAGATCTCGTTATGTATACATGTTAAGCATATACCCGAGTGATTACCCAATCAATGACATCAGTCGAACAACTTCCAAGTCCTGAAAATCATGAAAGGACAATAAGATGATAATGTTATGATGCACACCATACCTGTGAAGTTCAAATACCAGTAAAAACAAAAGGGAATCTGTTATTGTCATCATATGATAAAGAACTTGCCGGTGGTTATGCTACCTAATGGTAAGTGGTGAGCAGGAAGAAGGTTCCTAGATAGCGTAAAACTATCATAAGAAGTCATCTCATAATATTACCGAAAAATAGGAGGAGTTCATAGCTAACATAGCAAGCCTTGCACAATTCTACCAGAGTTGGGCATACACAAGCTTGCATTCAAAACGTAATGCTCCAAACTTTTCCAAACCAAACAAGCATGACAGAAGATATTATGTTTTGTAGCTAACCTTTCGGTTGTTGAGGGAACTCGGTTGCTGATTGTGATGTGCTTGAGGTCCAAATTCCTACAACATAGCTATCAGTATTCAGCGGCCTTGTAAGTTTCAGCCTGGATCTACATCAGCTGAGAAAACTGATTTTAAAGCAAATAGTGTCCCAGGCAAGCACCTTAGCAAGTATCAGTCGTAAATAAATTAAAGCAAAGCTATGAAGACCTAACATGCCATCGGCACTGGTAATAGAATGACCGTCCAAGGATAGTGTAACTCCAACAGAAGGAAAGTTCCAGAAAACAGTAGGTTCATTTAATGTAGAATACCCTGAACCTGAACCATGAGGTTTATCAGATGTGACCTTCATCCGTCTCCCCAAATCAGAGATATTCTACAATGAAAAATAAAGCAGCTTTCATGCATCCTAAATTTCTGGTGAAACCAATGAGGGAGCTGAAGAAAGATGTTAGGGTGACATATCTGAAGAAAGCACCTTAGCAAGTATCAGTCGTAAATAAATTAAAGCAAAGCTATGAAGACCTAACATGCCATCGGCACTGGTAATAGAATGACCGTCCAAGGATAGTGTAACTCCAACAGAAGGAAAGTTCCAGAAAACAGTAGGTTCATTTAATGTAGAATACCCTGAACCTGAACCATGAGGTTTATCAGATGTGACCTTCATCCGTCTCCCCAAATCAGAGATATTCTACAATGAAAAATAAAGCAGCTTTCATGCATCCTAAATTTCTGGTGAAACCAATGAGGGAGCTGAAGAAAGATGTTAGGGTGACATATCTGAAGTAGGAGTTATCACAAACGAGAAGATTGAGTGTCCATACCCCTGCAAACCAGACTTCTCCTTTGATAGAGCCCCTCTAAAATCAGATCTCTAGTGGTCAGTTCCCGCAATCAAGATACACAGCAATAACGCTCCTACTTCCAAAAGGTATTAAACAAATTAATAGGACCAGGTGGATTGCTGAAAATCATATTCACATGTTTTGGCATTAGGTAAGCAGCTGCCTGGTGGTGGGTCAGTCTTCTCCCGTAGTCACATAAAGATGTGATATACCCTCCCCATATTTACTTCTTACCGTAGACATAGTCTTGGCTCCTTGGAAAGATCTACCTACTTTAGCAGGACTAAACATTATCCTTGACATTTTACACAGATAAGACACAAGATTACTTCAATAGTCATGCTTCTTAATGCCAGACCAATGTTTCTTAAGCACATGATGTCCTTTCCTTTCTCTAGTGCCAACAACTCATGACTTAAGGTAAAAGAACTAATAACATAATTATCACAAACCTTTTCTGGAAGGAGAATTTCAACGTACAAGTATAAACTCCCACAATATTTAGCAACTGCATTCACATTAGTAGCGCTCCAAGCTGAATCAAGTTTAAGAGAACAGGGGAAAAGGCCATAAGCCGTTCATCAAATTTATATTGTTGTCCGTACTTAAATTAGCCGCTTAAACATCAAGAAAAGCCAAAATCTGTTGTCTAAATGGCTAGCCTCAATACCTGCTTGCTGTTGGGAATTATGGACCTAGCATCATATTCATGTTTATATTTCCCCATAATACAAATTTGATAGAAAAATTCTATCACAAGCTCAAGCTCACAAAGGGACTGAATGGATCTTTTTAATCTTACAAAACAATGCCAACAAAAGCCTCCGTAGTCCATACCCAACTAAATCAAGCATTGTACACCAATTAAGTCAAATCCCGAGAACAATCGAAAGATATTAGACACCCCAACTAGTTAGCAAAATATCATTAAGGTGACAACAACATCAAATCACAGGCACGATCAACAGAATGAAAACACAACTTGCAGACGTCACATCTACGAATCAAGTTCCTGGCCATCTGCTTGCTCCCAAACCCACCCAAAAGTAAGGTGTACAGAACAAAAGAAAGACCAAAGGAAGATAACAGAGTTATTATGTTGTTTAGACAACTTTACAGCTGTTGAGGACATTCAGTTGCTGGTTTCACCCTTGAGGTCCCAATTCCTCCAACAGAGCAATCAGTAACTCTTGCATGTCCCCATGGATCTAAATCGGCGGAGAAAACACATGTTAACATAAGTATTTTCCTGAGCCAAGGCCTGAAAGCATCTTGTCAGTAAAATACATTTGAACAAAGCTATAGAGGCCAATCATGCCACCGGCACTAATAATAGTATGATCGCCTAAGGATGATATTAACTCCA
>JAOVYX010012867.1:0-32527 GCA_035668315.1 Drosera spatulata
GACATGCTTGAAGTAAGTAACAACTGCGGTCCAAAGGAACTTCCTAAGGTTAACCAGAGTTGAAGTTTGTGTGGATGGCGTCGATCGATCACCGGTACACGAGGCCACATTGCTTCGTCCAAGGTGCCTAGAGGCAGTGTGCTCGTGTGCAGTCCGAGGTGGCAGTCGGAGGCTCACAGATGGAGGATACTACCGGGGTTTACCAACTTTCCAACTCTAGACTGCTTGAAGTTCATCGTCGGACATCTCTCCGGGAGTCGTCCGGGAGTAGCCGTAATATGGTTACTTGGGATGGGAGATGATCAAATGAAATAATTTGGGGCAGAGATGAAGTCATATCTATCTCATTGTGAGGATGAAACTTGTAATAAGCGTGTTTATTTGGTTTCGTTCTAGCACATGATTACTAGGAGTTCGACTGGTTATTTGGTTTATGTTAGCAAGCCATCTTTGGCGATCGATACGTCTCCAGCTCTGTTTGACGAGCGATTCGATGGGTTTTCAAGGAAACTGTTACCGGAAATTTAAGCTAGATATTGTTTTACGGTGATCATGTCAAGACATCCAACGCGGATAAAGTTAGCATGATTGCATGGCTTTTGCTTCAACTTTGCTGGGCATCTCTGCCTTCCTCCCACTTCATGCTGGACAATAGTGATAAGAATATGACAATGTTTTTGTACATCTTGTAGTGGAGAAGAGAATCATCGAACTTCATCATTTTATTGTTTAGGAAGTGGTCATTTTGTTAACAAGATCATGTGACTCGGAATCTCGATCGGCGTTATGCTTAAATGTATAACAACGATCTTAAATGTATCAACGTGACGTATCAGTTGCAAAATCGCGATGACAGAATTGGGCACTTTCAGTTCCAATCTTCGATTACATATCACGAATGTAGTGACTGATTGTTATATTTTGCGATATCGATTTTTCAGAAAATGCATGTATTTGCAATCAAATGAATTCTTCAAGTGGATAACATGTAACTAGCACTTTCGAATTGATATCGAACAATAATGAGCGATAGAATTCATAATCAGTCGAAATTATCACATGCAGTGGGCATTGCCAGGCTGAGCTACACATGCGCATCGATCACAGTGTCTTCCTTGCCTGAGTTCTTTGATTAACATATCTTCTCGGACGATGATCACTACATATCTTCTCGGAAAATGTTTTTTTAACGTTCATGATTAATTTTAATTAGAACTTAATCGGAGTTAATATGGACCAACAGGTTACAATGAGAAAAGGGGTACATTGACCAAATATATAAAGGACAAATAGGGAAAATACACGTTCTATTCACCACTTTCCCATCAAACCTACCAGTTCATATATGTATCCATAGTTTCCATTCTTATTTATACAGAGAAAAAGTGACATTGCATCAAATAATGGAGTCCCCTGCTCTCTTGTTCAACTATAGTACTTTAGGTCAAGGTACAACAGTCTCATTTATTCCCTCTTTTTCATAAATGATATAATATTTTAATTTTTGATATTATTTTATACGTATTTTGAATATATTTATTTTATTATTAAATAATATAAAAATAAAAAATTTATAAATCCAGATTATACTATACAATAAGAACTATTATTAGTGTTTCATAAAAATTTTATAAAAAATATCGTTTGATCTTCCACGAGATAGATCAAAATTCACCTCAGCATATGTGCACAATCAAAATATTATAACCTTCATGGGATGGAAGGAGTATATAACATGGAATTGTATTGTTCGATCAAATTTTCTTCCTCTGTCCCATTAAAATTATAAAATTGTATAGTATCTGTATTATTTGACACGTATTTTAAGAAGTTTTATTATTCGTGTTGATAAAATAAACTTAAACAATGACACATGGTCAAAGAACCCAACTTAAACTATTATTAATATTTAACGATAATTTTGTGTAAAACGATATTTGATCGTCTTACGCATGATTTATAACATAAAATATTTTTTAATCAATATTTAGAAAGGTTTTAATTTTAATAAGACGCAGGAAGCATATTTTATTCATTTGCGTAGCATCTCATGTGATATATTATCTTCAAAAGTCAAAATATTTATATTATATTTTTTCGTCTTAATTTAATTATAACATATATTTATTTTGTATTATTATATATTTATGAATACAAGTCTCGTTTACATATCAAATCACGTCTGATCATTCCGTAATATGTGTTAGGTTGAAATATATAATTTATATAATCATCGATATTTCACGATAAATTTATGAAAAATTATATTTAATCGTTGTTGCACGTGTGTCAAAATTTATATCGATACATATATCATATCAAATGATTGCACTCATATTGAGATAGTATTATATTATCATTATCTGATCCAAATATTTAAGAGTTGGTCGTCATACTTGTAACGTGCACAAATAGGGATGCGATTCGTTCATTTAAATCTATTCGAACTCTTTTTTTGCTAAATGAACCAATGAAATCAAAGTCGACAGTGAAGGGTGGCATCCTTATCTATGAAGACACGTGTCAGCAAGGCATAGATTAGGAGGTGGCACGCTTAGCTGTCCCACGTGTCAGGTTTGGGCGGTCTCACCTCCCAAACTTATTTCATTCCCTCTTTTTCACTAATGTAAGCACGGGAACTATAAAAGTAGACCTGACCACGCTCGGACACCGTCCGTTTCGGTTTTAAAATCGACAATTCCAATTCAATAAAAAATAAATCAAAATTGAAATCTTTGAGTTCGATTTTGTTTTTGTTTTCGAAACTCACGACTTCGAGACGATTTTGATTTTATTATCGGTTTTGTTTCCAGTTTAAGTTGGACCTGTTTTCATTGTTATTTCTTTACGTTTTTTACATGATTTTGTTCATAAAATACACATAAAATTATTTTTATTTTTTAAAAAATATATTAATATATTATATGAGACGAAAAATATCAAAACTTATATAATCATATTACAAACGCTTAATATTCATCTTAAGATGTGACCCAATATACACGAAAAATGACGAAAAATATCAAAACTTTTATAATTGTATTATAAAGTTATGCTTAATATTTATCTTAAGATGTGACCCAATATAAACGAAAAATAAATGAATAAAAATGTAAGATATTTCAACTAAATAGACATAACAAAGAATGAATTAATATATATGAATTAGGTAGATAAACAAATTAGGGAAAAATATTTCAACGTTTTAGGGGGAAAATACACGGTTTGGAATTGAACCGAACCAACGATTTAATTTTCGGTTTTGCTTTTAATGGAACCTAAAAGTCGGTCGTTGGGTCTATAGTCGGGTCTATAGAAAGGGCTTGAGATCATTTAATTCGTCTTATAAATCCATCACGTTGTGTTAACAGGAGATGAAAAGGTGTTACAATTGCTTTCATATTGTTGGAATACGGGTTTGAAAACGGATGCAATGTGTACAGGATTACACCACGTCGATCATATATCGAGCGAATCGGAGATGAAACGAATATTGAAATCGAAATACCTTTTCTAAATGCAAGGAATACATGATGTTGAAATTGAAATCAAACCCCGTGTAATGCATAATGTTAAAACGCTTACATCTGATATTCAACGTTAAAACGTTGCTGGGCAGTATTATTCATTGTCATCTGGTACTTAAGTTTGCCAAGTATTTCCAGAACCAACTAATCTGTTAACACTCCAAAACAACAAGATTAACTTGAGAGAATCATGTTAAACTTAACAACAAAAATAATCATCAACATTGATACTCCAAAAAGGCAAACTCGATAATAAGCCATCCTTTATTCTAAACATATGAATACAGAAAAGAGATTCTCTGGATTCTCTTCACATCTGTGAAAAAGAAATTCAATTGATCTCGAATTTTCACCGCATTCATGTCCAACACGCTTCCTTCATTCGTCCCTTTTTCCCCCGCCCCAATCCACTCGCTCACATGCTACTGCCAATAGGCAGATCTCCCACCGGCCGTAGCCGGTCACCACTTTCACCTCTATAAACCAACTGACACTCACACTGATCATCACAGTATCACACTTCTTCTCGTCACACTCGCGCTTCCGCTATCTTCTCTCACAACAATGCCATATTATGAGATCGCCGTGGGCCGTTTCGAGGAAGCCTATCACCCATCGGCCCTTAAAGCGGCCCTGGCAGAGTTCATAAGCGCCCTCATCTTCGTCTTCGCCGGCGAAGGCTCCGGCATCGCATACAACTACATCACCGACGACGGCGCCACCACGGCCGCGGGTCTCATCCAGGCCTCCTTGGCCCACGCCTTCGGGCTTTTCGTTGGTGTTTCGGTCTCCGCGAATATTAGCGGTGGACATGTTAATCCGGCCGTCACGTTCGGGGCGTTTCTTGGAGGGCATATTACGTTGTTTAGAGGGATCTTGTATTGGATCGCGCAGTGTGCGGGGTCGAGTGTTGCGTGTTTGCTGTTGAGGGTCTCGACCGGAGGACTGGTATGTTTTCAACCGTGTCTTTAATATGTCTCGTCACGCGACTGTTTTAGGACTTATGAAAAATGAACTATGTGTTACTATTAACTTAATTTTTCCACATTTTGTCTGATAACATGACTAAGATTGGAAATGTTACGCCTTCGTCAAGAAAAACAGTCCCAATGTGTACCATACATAAAAGGACAATGTGGCACACACGTTAAAAGATAACTATGTCGAAAGTTAGAGGAGAGAAAAAGTGAAGTCACGAGAATCACTGCTTAAATGTCCCCTGCATCTTTGTTTGCAAATGTGCATGATTTCTGTACGTATCCTGTGAACTATGTGTCCAATTGTCTTGCTTTGAATATAATGCTGTGTGCTGTTTGCATAGAATGTGGAGCTTTAAACACAACAATTAACTTAAATCTCACTGTGATTAACTTAAATGGTTTTATTTTATGATTGGGTTGAGTCGGATTTGTACTAATCCGTCCCAATTTAATTATAACGATTTGATCCGACGATTTTATATGTGTATTGACTTTGTATGCAATTTGATATAGAAAAAATATTTTTTTTTAAAGATAATGAGATGTAAATGGGGTTTAAAAAATGAGGGAGAAAGAGAAAGAAGATAATGGAATAGTTTCATTATATTTATATAAATTCATTATCAAATAAGTGGGACTAAATAAAAAGAAAAATGATGTAATTAAATTAAAACCCACGGAGTACCATGTTTATCTCGAAACATTCATGAAATTGATTCGAATCGAGGAAAACGCACAAGATACTATACTTGAATTTTTATGGAAACATGATTCAATATTCATAGTGAAGTCCTGATCTGATAGTGAGCCTTTCTAAATCCCGGACTATGAGTTTGTTTAAATATGCTAAGTAGGGTAATCCTCACAAACAAGAGATCAAGGTCCCACATCGAAGGCCCTGGAATTCTTGACATGGTCCCAAACAAAAGACGCCTATATTTTTACTGTATCCTGTTTTTCAGACCATTTTTTGACAGTAGACTTTTGCCAGTACTCTAGAAAACAACTGTACCAGCTGGTTTACATCCCCATTTTAGAAGTTAAATCTACTTAAAAACTCTTTACCAAACTCAAAACTTAAAATCTCAACTGTTCTCTTCGGGGACAATTGCTTCAATGATTCAACCGCCTTACTATTTTTCCTTTGCATTTATTTGGGGCATTGCCTGGATCTGTCTGGTTCAGAAAACCCATGGGTGCTTTTTTCTGCCTTTGAAATCGCTGAAAACGATGCTTCACAAAAGTAGTTGTTCCTTTTAAAACCATAAATAAATAAAGAGAAAAGAAGTTGAACTGTATCAGCTTTGATGCTAGTAGTTTGGCTCAAGGTAAAACTATTACGAATGCTAAGAGTTAAAAGTTTATCTATAGGTGGGAATTAACTTTCTTATACACAAAAGCTAGGAACATATTAGTATCATGATTCAGGATAGCAGTACAATGAAAAAGAACTTGGATTATGGAAACTAAAAGCTTAAAAGCTACACAAAGCATGATCTTTAAAACAGCATGCTAGATTTAGAAATGCTGAAAAGAAAATCCTACTTTCCTTTCACATACAAAAAGATCATGTGATTAACGACATTGAGTTATTTTCACAAATTAATAGATGATAAGAATATACCAGCTGATAAATGCGCTATTGCACTGATATGATTCATGCACATGAGTCCATGCGAGAATTTGAATTACTTTTTTTTTCTTCTGTTAATATTAACGATCATTTCATGATGTTAATTAACATTGGTGCAGAGCACGCCCGCTTTCTCTATATCATCTGATGTGAGCGTGTGGAATGCTTTGGTGCTGGAGATAGTCATGACCTTTGGCCTTGTCTACACTGTGTACGCGACAGCAGTGGATCCAAAGAAGGGAAACATAGGGATCCTCGCGCCCATTGCCATTGGTTTCATTGTGGGCGCGAACATCCTTGCAGGCGGTGCATTCGACGGTGCCTCGATGAACCCTTGTGTCTCCTTCGGCCCTGCCTTGGTCAGCTGGACCTGGACTCACCAGTGGGTGTACTGGGTCGGACCGCTCATCGGAGGTGGCATCGCTGCTCTTGTCTACGACTTCATCTTCTATGGCAGCAACACCCATGAGCCCCTCCCAGATGCCTAAGTGCTTCTAATTCTGAGTAAGGTATGAGAGAATTAGATTGATCTCGCGGCATTCAGCTCTGTTGTTGTTGTACTATTGTATGGATGTATTCGGTCAGTTTCGTTGTTTATTCGTCATGATCATTGGTATTTATGCGATATCTCTTGAGACAAAATCGCCTTTATGTATCGGTGTTTTTGTATGCTTCTATCAGAACATTTGGATTTGATTTGAATTGTACAATAAGATGAACCTCTTGTTTCTCAATATTTGCTGCATTTAGTCGAGTGTCTTTCCTTTCCATCAGGGAACATAGAGTGTGCATTTGAAAGATGGCACCGAGTATTCACTCAAAACTCGAAGAGGTCTATCTCATTTTAGTGGAGCACTTATCTAAAATAGAAATTCTGTAAAATGAAAAAAGTAAAGTGATGATGTGATAAAAAATTAAAAAAAAATTAAAAATATATTGGAATATTAAAAATAGAAAAATTTTATAAAGTTATCGTACTACAAGGGAGGAAACCACGTCAAAATCGGATCTGAATAAAATATATATATGAACTAGGTGCAATTGTTAAATCAAAAAATTTAAACTGATAGATTATTGATAGTTCATATATATATATATTTTATTCTTTTTTTTCTTCACGGTCCGTATAGATAAACCTATTCACACATATCTTCAACATATAGTTCATGTCTCCTGAATTCAAGTGGTTTCACGTCTCATAATTCCCCCAAAAGAGTCTGCTGATCAAGGTTCTTAGTAATTGTCCCAACGGCTGGTGTTATTTGTATCCAATGTGAATGCCGGCATGTTACACCCTTGATCCTTTGATGTTTATATTAAGTCCATCTTGAAAAGGCCATGGATCATCATTCACTTTGTCATCGAAGAATGCTGATTCGTCTAATCTTCTGAGAGTCCATTGTTATCAGGGTTTGCCTTGAAAATTGAGAAAGTGTTCCTGTAATCATCTCTAGAAGTACTTGTTATTAGTACCAATGGCTGGTAGTCTGCTTTGCTGAGCTCTTTTGGTGAGTCAGTTTTCTTAGGCCAACTAGCATCCTTGCATAACCAGGTTACAAAAGGGCAATTCCTTAAAGGTGAAAAGTTTGAGTCCATCCTAGACCAGAACACCACGAGGCGAATCTTGCTATTCGAGCAAAACAAGGAGATCCGACACCGAGAACCACCAGCAACAGATGACAATGCTTTTCTCTCTTATTTCTCTCTTTTCCTTCTATTGTGGGTGTTTTTTATTGTAGATTTTTTTGAATGGTTATTACTGTAAAGATAAAAGAATCTCATTTTATTTTATTTTTTAATTTGTACTTTAACACACATGATTAAACATACAAAAACATATATTTGTCACAATATGACATATTAACCAACATGTCATTAGAACAAAAATTAAAAATCTTAAATTATCTTCTCCAACATAACATAAGCAAAGTTACATAGGAGTAGAAAAGGGCATTATTCCCATTATAGATGTTTTTGGCGCTCAACGTCCATCCCAAAACCAAAACCACCACTTTCTTCTCCTCCTTCCCCTCGTACTCTTCCCTCTTCTCACTACACACAAATCACGCCCCTGAAATGGCGGATACCTTAGCTGCTGCTAACATGGAGGAGGAGGACGACAATCTCCTCGATTTCGATTTTCTCACCCACAATAATGCCTCCACCAACAAAAGGTTTTCGCCTTTTTTCATTGCCCGTTCCAATTTCTTTCTTATTTTTGCGATGGGTGTTGAAGTATGTTGATTCTGTGATGTGGGTGTTTGAGGATTCACTGAACTGAACTTACCCTTTTGATTTCAGTTCAAGATTTTGCCATGAGGGACGACTGATTTTGGTTTGAGGATTTTTGCCCATTAGGGTTTGTAATCTGAATTACAACAGTGATAAGACTGCGTATATTTTGTCCTCTCAAACTATGTACTTGATGGGAGTTGTCTTTGACTTTTTAGGGTTCGTAATTTATAGAAGCTTGACGATATTTTGTGTCTTCAGCAGCACCTATAGAGGAACACAGGAACCATATTGTAGTATCTTACTTCAGCCATCCATTAGGACCATTATAACTTACAAGAAATAATACAAGGTGTCCGTCAAAGGTTGACCAAAGCGTGCAAGGCTGCAGCCTGCAGCCGAGGTTTCTACGATATCATTCAAGCAAAACATTTTTTTAGCGTAAACAAGGTTTGGAGGCACTCTTTGTGAATTCTCGGGGGCCTCAGTGCCTAGTTGTCCAGGTGATACCTTGATAACTATGCTAGGGATTTTCATCATAGAGTTGCTCATATGATAATATGTTTTGTAAATGTGTCGGTCAAGGTTGTAATCACTTGAATGACAAGTTTAAGAACCATATCTCACCTTTTCTTTTGAAGATATGTGAAGTGGTAGATAGACTTCTAGAGTATTTCATACTATCTTCGACTTTTGTCGGTTAACTTATTGTCATTAAATTTGGTATTATGCTTTGAAAGGCATTCCTTGCAGACTTTGTGTTGTTATGCTTTGGTTTGGTTTCATGGTAAAGCTCCTTTATACCAACAATTGAGTGCTGAAGGCAAAACGGAGTATTGAAGCTGGTTCATTTGTTCTGACTTTTTCAGGAGAAAGATTATTGGCCTGGATGATCTACTAAGTGATCTTAAAGAGGAACATAAATCTAAGCAGAATAAGTCTAAGGGTGTAAAACCTCGGAAACAATTTAAGTTGGAGGATGACGATGATGACAAGACGGAGATGAGTCTTTTTAAAGCTGTTGATCAGTTTCAGGATGAGGCAAGTTCTCAATTTTTTGTTTGATCTTGCATTTTTTTTCTCAACATTGATCTGCCCCTGTTGAGAAGACGAGTGACTTATTGCAGATAAAGAAAATTGATGGGCAAAATGGTATCTTAGATGAGCATGATTCTGCAATTGGCACGGCTTCTTGGGGTCTGCAAGTATTTGGAGCACAGGTTTAGTTCTTCGTCTTTTCACTTATTTTGCTGATTTGTTTTGCCCGTTATGCCATTTCTAATTGACAATATTGTTGCTTCTTTGTATCAGAGGAACCCAACTCCAGTGGCTCATTCTGATCTGGGATGGAGCAAGATGTTAGGAACTTTCTTGAACAGTGAACTAAATTCCCTCGTGGATCTCAGCGTGGAGTCTGGTTTGTTTCTTTCTTTGAGATGCAATGAGAAAAATTTTGAACAATATCTTATAGAGCCTCTTGTTTCTTTCCGTTGTAGGAGGGGCATTTGTCAAAGGATTGCTGTCGAATGGCTGGCTATCAAAATTGGTTCTCAAATGTGGTCATTTAGAAGAATCCATAGCAAAGTGGGCTTTCAATCAATGTGAGAGATCCTTTGGGGTATTTTGTTTTCTTCTTCCTTTTCCCAGGTGAAAACAGATGTCTTATGCTTTGTTTCACCTTTTACAGTGTTACACTCATCAGAAGAATCAACGAGGACATTTGCTTGTGAATTCTGGTGTTCAGTACTTCTATATAATGAGGTTGGTTGTGGCCTATACTTAAGCTAGTTGGTTGCGTTGAGTTTTAGCGGTATATAAGAACAGGCTTCTTCCCTGTATGACTTATTTTATTCTCATGGCGATCCGCAGGTTGATGATGCTCCAATTAAATTCGATTGGCTTCCTAGCTATTCCTTGTTGAATGATGCCCTTGAAAGCTTTGGGTATCTGTTACGTCTGCAGAATGTTGCATCCAACGAAGAGCTAACTGACAGTGAGCATTTCGTATCCCCTTCCATTTCTCATTGCTAGTGATATTTATGTCTTGGTTTTGGAATCTCTGTCCTGCCTTGACCGATTAGATGTCGTTGGCCGGTCTCTCAATCTGAATATTCAATTTGAAGTGGACTTTATCAATAAAAATGACGTTTAATTTGCTTTCTTATGTATTCTTGATTAGGTTCTGAATGTCGAGGGCCACCCAGTAATATTATATCATGGATCAAGTTCAGCGGTGTATGCTGTCAAGTTAGGTATGCGACAATATCACACAAACAAATCCAGTAATTCTGTACAAATGTACAAGTTAAACTGTGAAATTGTGACAAGAATTGCCTTTTACAACCTTGATGAAGGTAATGGTGATGCCATGGTGGACAGGTGGAGCAATAGAGTAATAGTTATAACATCGTAGTATCATACATTTGTGTTCCATTTCTTCAATGATAAAGAAAGATTTATTTGTTTATCAAAAAAAAAAAAAAAAAGATTATATGTTGCTGTATTTGCCTGGCTAAACCTCGTGTTTGTTTTGCAAAACATGGCAGGAGTAGACATCCGATATTTTCTGTTTCAGAAACAGAAGAGCTCATCCGAGTACTGGCTTGCCTCTTCTTAGACCAACAGTTGCTGGGTCTCTCCACAATTTTGCACGAATCCTTGCTATTAGCTATTAATTATTTTATGGATGAAGAATGGGATAACAGCTGCCAGAGTGTGGCTAAATCTCTTGCTGAAAGGTAGTTTCTTGGTTCTTGTAGATATATTTGTGTGCCGAGAAATTCTAAAATTGATAACCATCCTAGTATATCAAGATCTCTTTTGATTATCTTAGAATTTAGAAAGACAACCCCTGCTACGAGGTTCTTTTCCCGGCTTGTGTTCCAGATCGTAACAATGGTGTACCTGAGTGTGATTGCTAGGAGAAGCTTATAAAATTCATTCCACAGGTAGTTATAGAGCACTATTATCAATTGGTTTTCTTGAACTGTTTGTTTATCTCATGCTCACAGAAATCTAAGATGACAATTGAAGTTCCCACCAGAGGTGATATGACTTGGTTTGTAATATTCAGTGATAGTCTACATATACTTTGTCGAGTTTGTGCAAACTCTAAAATAGCTGATGAAAGGGATATCAATTCTCTAGTGATCGTATTCTCATGGTTTTGTTATTTTACTACATAATAGTGAAAATTGTGTCTGCTTTCTGAGTGATGATGACTGTTAAAGTCTTCTGATTGCATATGATATTATGATGTTGTACCTTGCTTGACACATTGCTCGCTCATTGTTGTTTTCTGAAAGCAGAGTGCCCCGAGATTTGAACTGTTTGAGAACAGTAGATTGCATTCCCTGTGTTGATACTCGTGGAAAGCAACTGAAGAGCGCAACGGCATTCGAGATTCTTAAACTTTGTTTTCAGGAGAAGGTACTTCTCACTGTGATCCATGTACATTGCCGTTTTCAATTAATTGACCTCCGCATGCTCCTTTTATAGCTTCTAGTCGATATGTTTTTGGTGAGGGCTCACTGTTTCTTTGAAGGTCCTCTAGTTTACCTCGACTTTCCATTCTAGTTTTTACTATTTCATTTCGTGTTGTTTTAAGCTCTACACTTGCAGTTTTGGTTTGCCTTACGCTGAGTTTCTTTGGTATGATCCTCTGCAGATTGGCAATGCCCAAGACGCTCTTACATTGCTGATCTCAACTGCTGTGAAAGATACGAGCTGTGATCTATTCCACACATACATATGCCTAGTCCTGGTTAACAATTGGCTCACATTTGGAACCCTGTCGAACGATCAAGAAACCGACCAACTATGGGGCACTTTCCTCCGCAAGTGCTCGAGCCAAATATCCAACAACGATTTCCGTCCCTATGCCCAAGAGGTTTATTTTGCTAAAGTCAGTGTACTTTCACATTGTCGTTACGCTTTCAACATGATCTCTTTACTCTTATCTTGCCTCAGGTTCGCAATAGAGCTTCGTATCTTCTTAAAGGGAGCAGCAACGATTGGTAAGGTACGTACAAGTAACTCTATATGACTTGTTAGGTTCGTAGTTGCCCTTGATCCTTTTTGTACACAAATACGTAAACGTAGCATTTGCCTGATATGAAGGTGAGTTTTGTAAAAATTGGCACTTTCACCATTGGCAAAGCTTGCGTCTATTGTATTTTGGGATCAGGGCTTCTATGCAAGTTCTGGTGTTCTGCATCATTGGTTTTCTGATAGGATCATAGGAGTATGTGGAAGACTAGTTACTATGCTTTTCGGCCTGCTAATTTGGTGATGACGAATCCATGATATGATCAAACATTATTTTCTCCTTCTCGATGGTTCAATGTTGATCGAGATTATTATCCATCTGTTTCATGGTTATAAGATTCGAACTATGAAGATTGTTGGGATGGCATTTTCAAAAGCTGAATTGTGTTAGACTTCAACCAATGTGAAGAAAAGCTACAAATACAAATGGGAAAAGAAAAATACACAG
The DNA here is from genome assembly GCA_035668315.1 of Drosera spatulata. Lineage (NCBI taxonomy): Eukaryota > Viridiplantae > Streptophyta > Magnoliopsida > Caryophyllales > Droseraceae > Drosera > Drosera spatulata. The sequence continues at coordinate 12,868 of JAOVYX010012867.1, forward strand.
TCCACTCCCAAACCTAATGCAAATATTCAATTGACTTGATGGGTATTTCCTCTTTTTCTCTTGAAATGAAATGAACCCACTTGGTGGGACTCGTCATTCATATCGACAACAACGAGTCATCACTTTTGACCAAGCCGATTTTTCTTTTCCCTACCAATAATTTAAGAGAAAAAGAAAGTTTTTGATTATTAATATATAATTTGTATGTTATTATATATTTAATGATATAAATTTTTTTAAAATTATTTTTATTTTTGATATTAATCATTTAATCTAAATCGTTTAATCATCATTAATAATGCATAATATTAATATCATATTTTTCAAATTTATAATTTAATCACAAATTCACACGACACAGTATTTGTACTCATCATGTTGAACAAAATGACTAAGTGGAGGAAATCAAGATACCAACAGTAACGGAGAAATAGACAAGTCTATAGATAGACTAACATTCATTTAAAAATATGAAAACAGAATCGACTCGATGTTACAAATGGTGACGCAATTAATGTGTGAATGTGAATTTCCTTCAGGGTTCATATGCTGTCATTCAATTACCCTTAACCAGAAGGTTCCTTTATAACCCGAATCCTCAGCCAGCTCAACATTCAATGCACAACCTTTCCTCTTCTTAGGCTGGTGGTTATCATGTTTTAATTAGGGGACATAAGGGATGCAATATCATTAACCATCATTAATTCATTTCATTTAACTCCAATATCTCATTACATAGTTGTCGTAATTGGGAAGTCACAGTGCACCTTCCGTCGCAATCCTTTCGAATTTGATCCGTTATCTTAATGCCATAACAAACGAAATCAATACAAACCACAAGACTTTGAAACCCAAAAACCTATCCTCTTTTCTCATCCCACACAGCACCATCATCGCTGCACAGCCTTTACTTCGTCTATTCCAAATTTCAAAAGCAAAACCAGAAAAATCACTTTCCTTGTTGCCAGTTATTCTCAAAAAACAAACCCAACCCCAGAATCCAACTCATTTCATCCCCTATCTCCAAAATCAAGCAAAATCACAAAAAATACTTTCCCTGTTTCCATTTAATTCCCCAGAACACAAAAACAAAGCCATCACCCAACTCCGTCTTCAAAACTCACAAACCAAGCAAGCAAACAAACAAACAATCACCAACTCTCCCTTCATCTCCACTCTATCAACATATGCCAGCACCAAACTCCATTCTAAAATGACCTTTCATCATCTTTATCTCACCATTGAGTTGCCAAAGTTTTGTCATCCCATGTCAAGATAGCATGAGATGAGATGAGACTCTCAAACCCAAAACATGTTGCAAGAAACAATTATCACCACAAACACAAACATAGACACAAACATGGTCTCCTCATCCTCAAATGGCTCCTCGTCTTCCTCCTCTCCCTCTACCTATTGTTTTCATTCACATCCACAACGCCGCTTCCTATCTCCCTCTCTCGCTTCGCCGCCGCCGCCACCTCTCGCCGCAACTCCGCCCTGTTAGAATCATCCCTCTCCACAACCACCCATCACGGTAATACTAATTCATTCAATATTGGGTCAAATTTCGTCGCTGTCAATACCCAGTTGATTTCATTTTGATTGACTGGTTATGGTTATGTTTTCATGTGTTTAACAGATAATAATAATGATTCTAGAATCGACGTCAAAGTGTACATCTACGACCTCCCGGGTCGATACAACTCCGACTGGCTCTCCAACGCCCGCTGCGGGACCCACCTGTTCGCCTCCGAAGTCGCCATCCACAGGTCGCTGCTGTCGAGCTCTACGTTCCGAACCCTGGACCCCTACGAGGCCGATTTCTTCTTCGTCCCCGTCTACGTCTCCTGCAATTTCAGCACTGTAAACGGGTTCCCTGCAATCGGGCACGCCAGGGGCCTAATTGCCTCCGCCGTGGAACTGATTTCCACGACGCTGCCGTTCTGGAACCGAAGCCGGGGAGAAGATCACGTGTTCGTTGCCTCCCATGACTTCGGCGCCTGTTTCCACACTATGGTCAGGACGCTATGTTGTGTCATGGTTTTTATGTTGAATGTGTATGGGAGTATATAATGTTCCGTCAATTGACGGGATTACCTGGGCGGTTGTTGGTGTCGTGTCTATGACACATATATTGAGACTGTGTTTCTGAATGATTGTGTGTGATATTGAAGGAAGATGCGGCGGTTGCTGATGGGGTGACGAAGGTGATGAGGAGGTCGATCGTGTTGCAAACGTTCGGGGTGGAAGGGAGGCGGCATCCGTGTCAGGACGTCGAGCACGTTGTGATCCCGCCTTATGTGTCGCCGGAGAGCGTGAGGAAGACGCTGGAGAGGTGGCCGATGAATGATCGTGGTCGTGATATCTTTGCCTTTTTCAGGGGGAAAATGGAGGTCCACCCCAAGAATGTCAGCGGCCGATTCTACAGCAAGTAAAATTTCGTTTTCAACTCTCTTCTTTTTTCTCTTTACAGTTCTCATTGTGCAAAAAGTGGCATAAAGTTCCTCTTTTTGAATTTTTGCTAGCTTTCTAGAATCATATGCAATCGACTAATCTGTAATCAAATCGTATTATCACCTCAAACTTGCTATTGCATTATTGGTCCCGTTGTCTATATCACTCGTATTAGCTAGATTAGATTCGATTTCGAGGTTTCATTATGGCTCGAATCAAACATCAGCTCGTAAAGCTCCTTTAGACTTTATGGTCTTAGAAAATAAACACGATCATTGCAACGATGTCGTGCAGAGAAATCTGGATTAGAATAGTGAGTTTTTGCTAAAAAGGAACATTGAATCGTGAAATGTTGGGAAATACATACTACTACTTTGTTAGGATTCTGTTATGTAATTCAATGCTGACATTCAATTGTGATGACCATAAATTATAACAGGGCAGTGAGGACTGAGATATGGAGAAAATACGCCAACGACCGGAGATTCTATCTCCGGCGACAGAGATTCCCCGGCTACCAATGTGAGATAGCGCGATCCATCTTCTGTCTGTGCCCCCTAGGCTGGGCGCCATGGAGTCCACGTCTAGTGGAATCTGTGGCGCTGGGCTGTGTCCCCGTGATCATAGCTGACGGGATCCGTCTCCCATTCCCGGAGGCGATCCCGTGGCCGGTTATATCCCTCCGTGTACCCGAGGACCACATCGACCGCCTCGGATCGATCCTCGAGCACGTGGCCCAGACCAACCTGACGGCGATTCAGGCCAATATCCGGCGAGCGGACGTGAGGCGGGCGCTGATGTTTAATGATGAGGTGGAGGAAGGGGATGCCACGTGGCAGGTGTTGCGTGACCTGGCGAGGAGGGTGGGTGGAAGGTCACGGGCTAGGAGGAGGATTGGAAGCCAATAAAAGGCTGACACGTGGTGAGGTGGGATTGGTGGACATGGAGGGTGACAGTTGGAGGTGAGCTGGATGGGATGTGAATGGGTGACAGTTGGGTGTGATGGTGGGTTTGGTTTTTGGTGTCTGACAGGTCACGGGTTCTTGGGGAGAGCGAATTCACAATTTTGCCGCTGGGGATATTTTTTTTGTTTTTGTTTTTTTTGGAAGAAATGTCGATGGGATTTGTTTAGTTGGGTTTAGGGGACATGAACATGTGATCAAGTGGTGTACATTTCGTACAGATTTGAATGAGAAAAAAGTACTGTACAGTTTTTTTTTTTTTTTTTTTTGCTTCGTAGCTTTTGTTAGGTGCCTCTTGTTGGTCGTCATAAGTGGTCAATGGGTTTTTTACAGTACATGATCAATCTCTTCTCAGGGATAGAAGGTTGGATGATTAAGGTTGTTTGATAGATACTCCTGTCCGACTTTATTTGCAATATAGGATTGTAGCATAAAGATTAAGGAAAATGATGTGTCATTGGTACATTTTTTTGTCATTGGTACATTTTTGGCAGAAGAGAGGGAAGGATGAAAAAAAAAAAGAAATTATATTGGATTATTTGAAATAAAGTGGTAGGTATGTTTTGGTATTTTAATTGAATTTTTTTTTTTCATTTTAGACATGATTGTATTTTTTTTTTATTATGAATAAATAAGAAAAATTGTTATCAGACTGTGAAAGTAAGATTTTATACATTTTGTTTTTCCTAAATCTTGTTCATGACGGGATTAATGAGGTTGGTGTAGTATCATGAGTATATTCCTTCCAATTATGAGCTGTATTGAAGCTTTAGAATCTGCTTTGTGAAAAGAACAATCCTTGGCGGTAGGAAGTGGGAACTTTGAAGAATTCTGATGCTCAACTTAGAAAACAGTTGTAGCTGGATGTTGTTTCCGCAGCTTTGATGTAAATGTTCAAATTGGCTGCTGTAACAAATATTTTCAGAATTCGGAACTATCTGGATAAAAATGCATATGTTATTCTGTGCTTTTAAATACCACTCTCGGCTGACAATGATTGTAGATTGGAAGCCAAGATGCTTTCCTGATGGCGAACCCACCATTGAAATAAATAACGAGCTAGTTTAATGAAGAAACGTTCAACGTCAACATGACACAGCCTAGCTAAGATTCTACCCCAGATGAATCCACTCATATGAAGATAATCACTCATCAACCTAATCTCTCCAAAGTCAACCGAAAAATAGCCATAAACCTCTATCAAACGTGAAATGTTTATCCAACGTCGGCAAACTTGTAAAGTGCTATGGATTGTCTTGATCCTGGATAGCGTTTTAGCGATAGATTTAGGTGTAACGCGTCACGAGGTGCCGAAAGTGTCAAATGCAAAGGAGTAGCGCCTCACTGATGATCAGATCACATCGCCTAGAGCCTTGAAGACTATCCAGGAGCTTTTGGCGCTTCGTCGTGATCAGCTTTGAATTTGGTATACAGGTAGCACAGCACAAAGCTCTACAGACTACATATCCCTTGTGATTCTGCTACATGTGAACTACCAAATGCTGTTATATTTCAGAAGCTGAGGTTGTGAGGAACAGGAGTTGCTGGACAGGACTTCAAGTCAGTTGAGCAACAGGTGATCTTCCGTCTCAAGTGACTTCGTGTCGGGCTGACTTTTCTCGTAATTGTTATCTGTGAAATCCTAGATGCAGCATCGCCGAGCACGCACATGTTCTCTACCAGGTAAATAAGAAGAGCCGAAGAATTCTTTATCTGAAGCGTAGTGATGGAAGAAATTGGGAATGATATGTATGGAGATGAATATGTCTATACCAGCTTGAAAAATGAGGTACAGGACCAAGTTTTCGCCGAGGATTATGGGTGTGTGAAGGGATATATCTTGAATCCCAGCGGAAGGACTGCTCGTATATGGTCTACAGTATTTTATGCTGCTATAATGGTGTCCCTTCTCATCGATCCCCTATTCTTCTTCTCACCGAGGGTCAACCTGGACTCACTATGTGTGGAAAATGAGGTCGCTCTTGATACTGCCGTCACCGTTTTGCGGTCACTGAATGATATTTTCTACTGGATTCATATTGTCATTCAATTCGATATGGCATACGTTGCCCCATCAACCCGCCTTTTTGGAAGGGGAGAACTCGTAGTAGATCGTTGGAAGATCGCACGACGATACCTGGGAGGAGGCTTTTGGTTGGATTTCTTCGCGGCTTTGCCTCTTCCACAGGTATGAACAATGACTTGTTTCATATGTTTCTTCGCTCGACTTCACTGTTCTCTCTTTGAGAATATATGTCTCTCTTTTTAAGCATGTTTGATAATCTGACCTTTAAAGTTGTTCAACTTCAGGTGCTGATCTGGTGGATCATTCCCGAAGGGAGTGATGTCGTCAATTTGCGGCTCATCATCTTCTTCCAGTATATTTACAGATTTTACAGCATTTATCCACTCTCCTTTGAGACCTTGAATGCCACAGGTGTTATGATGGAAACAACATGGTTGAGAGCAGCTTATGACCTGCTGCTCTTCTTTGTTGCCGGCCATGTGAGCTTACTCGGGCATAATTTGGTTTCGTCTCTCATATTGATTGATATGTGAAGTTCGTAGATTGGAGTAACTTCACCTTGATGTGTGGTAATCAGGTTTCAGGAGCGTGCTGGTTCCTTTTGACGATACAGAGACAAGAACAATGTTGGAAAAGCGTGTGTGATCAGGAAATACTCTCTTGTGGATACAAATTCTTCGACTGCAGCTCGCCTACTGATCCCAGAAAAGATACCTGGCTTGCATCGAGCAATGTCACAACCATATGCAATCCAATCAACAATGAGTACCAATATGGCATATATGCGCTTGGAGTGACAACTGGAGCATCTTCCTCCTCATTCCCATACAAATATACTTATTCTCTCTGGATTGGAATGCAGGCCATCTGGTAAGTTGGAATCTCACAGGCGCTAAATAGGCAACCAGATTGAACGCAAAATGTCTTTAATAACTAGTAATAAACAACCTTTAGGGACCAATTTTCTCGGTCTCAAATTGCCTCGTTATCTGTACTCTTGATGTCCTAAATCTGATATAAGATGATAGTTCTTGCTAAGTACTTAACAGTTGAAAGGTTTCCACAGCTCGACAGGGCAGAGTCTCATGACCAGCATTTACGTGGCCGAAAACATTTATTCCATCGTAGTTGGAACAGTTGGACTGCTCCTTATGGTCTTGCTGATTGCACATATGCAAGTCAGTGTCTTCTCTCCTCCAATGTATTTCTTGCTCTTTGTAGCTGAATCAGTATTGTTCTCAACAAGCTATTCCCTATTTTCCTGTCCCAACAGAGATATATTCAGTACATGACTGCGCGGTTAGAAGAGTGGAGGCTGCTGAAGAGTGCCAGTGAGGACTGGATGCATCATAGGAAGTTGCCTCCCGATTTGAAGCATCACGTGCGCAAGTACGACCAGTATATGTGGTTGGCTACTAGAGGAGTCGACGAAGAAGAACTTCTTAATAGGTTTCCTGCTGACCTTCGAAGAGAGATCAAACGTTACCTCTGCCTCGATTTAGTCCAACGAGTGAGCCTATAAGTTTCGCATTTGTCTCTTGTTTTTCTTAGCATGTCTCGCTGCTTTCAGTTAAGGAGTTTTGAACCGTCTCATGCATTAGTATCACATTAGTTCACCGTTGATTTGAGGTTACTGAGCTGTTGACTGAGTGTTTCGATTTAAGGTACCTCTTTTTTATCAACTGGACGAGCTGACGCTAGATGCATTCTGCGAGAGATTAAGGTCTGCACTCTACACGAAAGGGACGTACCTGGTGCGTGAGGGTGATCCTGTCGACGAAATATTCTTTGTCATTCGCGGTCAGCTGGATTCTTATACCACTGGCGGTGGCCGTGATGGATTCTTCAACTCTTCTCTGATTGGACAAGGTGGTTTCTGTGGCGAGGAGCTGCTCACATGGGCACTCGATCCCCACTCCACTAGTGACTCTCTACCTTCATCCACACGAACAATCAAGGCGATCACTGATGTCGAGGCATTCTGCATTCCGGCGGAAGAGTTGAAGTTTGTGGTGCTGCAGTTCCGTATCGTTCATAACAGGGAGCTGAAACACAAGCTTAGGTTCTACTCGCAACAGTGGAGGACATGGGCTGCTTGTTACATACAAGCAGCATGGCGACATTTCAAGGAACGAAAGGACTTTGCCAAGATCCACGACCCGGATAGTCGTTCAGCACGGGGTACACCTTATGCAGATGATCACCACATGGACATCTTTATGCCTAGACCAGGTGCCGGAATCGAAGTATATGCAGCGAGGGTCATTACCAATATGAGGAGGGAAAACAACTAGTGAGTTATATCCTTCTTCTTGAGGCGAGTTGCTGGTGATCCGTGCTTAGATTTAGCCATACAGTATCTGCATTGCAATCCCTTTCTCTTTTAGGTAAAATGTGCATGAATAAAGTTTAAAGTAGATATCTGATATGAGTAATATGAGCTACTTGTTTGAGCTGTGATATCTGTTTTAGCAGTTCTGGCTAGAACTGTATTGCGTGTATCCGGACTTGGTTTGTACTACTCACCCCACCTGTGCTTTCCGAATATTCTCGACATGTCAACCTTCCGTATAACCTTTCTTTTGTTTTGGTCTGAATTTCGATACTTACCACCCTCTTTTCACCATATGGGTAGGCCTTTTCCTCCCTTATTCACAACGTACAGCATCTAAAGTTCCAGTAAGATTGTATGATACCGTGCGTGGTGGTGCAGGATTTTTTGAGTATTTCGGTCGATCCAAACACGAGTCATTATTATTGCATATACCGAACTCATCGATTGCACTTTATGGACTACACTTATACATAAACCACTCACACCTCTTTGCACCCACACACCCACAAGCATAGTTATTAAAATCAGATCGATCAGATCGATTTAACCGGTTGAATTGTTACTCGATGACTTGGCTAGGCTATTCCAATTAAAAAACCCAGACTTGCAATCGACCCGGATTGATCCGATCAAAACCAGTTAAATTGGTACAAAAATCAAACGGTTGAACTGATTGAACCTGTCGAAAGAAATACTAAAAAAAATTATTCAAAAAAACTAAAAAAATATACATATAATTTATATAAATTATATGTTTACTTATATAAGACTTATAAATATATATTTAGATCAAAATAATATATTAGTATTATTAAAAATAAAATAATATCAAAATAATCGAATCGATGGTTCAACCGATTGAACCGTTGACCCATTGACCAGGGACCTCGGTCGGGTCAATATCCGGTTCAGTTCTGATAACTATGCCCACAAGCTCCCTTAAAGGGTTACGTTTTGTGTTGTGGTTATTATCTACTAAACAAATATAGCACCTTATTATATGACAGCCCTTGTTGCATAAGTGTCCAACCTAAAAACCTTGACTATGAGTTCAGCAAAGGTTGCTACAATATTTATGTGTAACTAGTTTTCTAGCACACCAAAACTGTACCAAGAAAAAAATGAAAGAGAATAGGAGATGCACATGGGTTGCTTGACAGGATTCGGATATTCTTTAATTTTCTTATAGTAGTTGTTGTTAGTGGCATTTCGGATCTGATGCATCCTATTTTCAGTTGTCAAATGGGAATACTTTTTCTTACACGATCATGCATGCACGTCACCTTCACAACTTTTAACATTATTCAACTGCAATTAACAAACATAAACCTGAGTTTTGCTAGTTCCAAGTTGTTAAATAAAGCAGTTACTCGACTTTTCAGGAAAGGTACGAACCAATTGCAATCTTCCTCCGATTACCAAATCTGAGACGGTAGCTATGGGAATAATATTGTTGGTCTGCACATGTGTTTATCACCAATATATGTGTACCACGACGATGGATGGTTAGCTGTGAAGAGTTTGAAGACAGCTTAGTCGAAGTTCATCAACCATGTCCCGAAGGCGAAGACACAATAGGTACTGTGATCTGCACCCTTTTACCATAAGTCTTGCTTTCTCGATGGTTTATCAAGAATGAAACTGATTCATGTAACTAATTCAACTTATCTAGTAACCTTACGTTGCAAATCGAGAGGTTGTAGCCATCCGGGATTGAACTTGACTTATTCATGCTACTGTTTTCATATGTTCTTCAGGGTTGAAGATGATCACAGTAGTCTTGATCGAGTACACGTACTGCTCTCTGAGGATCTGGATGAACTGAAGGACAACTTCAAGATAATCGATCCTCGTGGATCTAATGCTTGGCTGTGGAAGAAATTGTTCCTGTTGACTTGTATAGTATCGCTCTTCGTCGACCCCCTTTTCCTTATGGTGCCACAAACAAGGCCAGAGTTCTGCGTAGAGGATGGAAAAACACTTCAGATGATCCTTACCATCATCAGGTCTTTGGGCGATGCATTTTACTTGGTCAATATTGTTGTCCAGTTTAGAACGGCCTTTGTGGAGCCTTCTTCTCGAGTTCTTGGCAAAGGAGAGTTGGTCACTGACCCCAAGAAGATCACAAGTCGATATCTCAGATATCGCTTCTGGGTCGACCTGATTGCAGCGCTGCCTATACCGCAGGTGTGACAACAATGACCATTGTATTTTCAATTGTTCTATCTATGTCTAATATTAACTATAGTGGCTGCACATATCAGGTGTTCTACTGGGAAATCTTGCCTGCGATTGGAGGCCTTACAGTTTCGGAATTAAAAATCTCATTAAGGTTCATCTTCATGGCACAGTTTGTCTATCGACTAATCTTGGTCTATCCACTATCGATGCAAATCGCCAAGGAGACTGGCATCATTTTGGAGACACCTTGGTTTGGTGCCGCTTACAATATGTTGTTTGTTATGCTAACAAGTGATGTAAGTCAATGTTCTTTACCTGAGATCCCATTTTAGCTAGCAAAATATGTATATTTTCGAGTCGCTTTTTACAACCTTTTGTCTGAGTTCAACGTCCGAAATTGTTTTCTGTGTTGATGTATGCAGATTGCAGCATCTAGTTGGTACCTCTTAGGAGTACAAAGGCAGGAATCATGCTGGAAAAGTTTGTGCAACCAGAATTCGACAATTTGCCAGGTCGGGTTCCTGGAATGCAGCTCGATAACTAACTTGAGCAGGAACACTTGGATTCAATCAAGCAATGTGGCGAATCTTTGTCAACCGAGCGCAAGTTACTACCAGTTTGGTATCTATGGAGAAGCAGTGAACAATGGCGCTTCCTCCGCGCCTTTCTTCAGCAAGCTGTCATACGCTCTTTGGTGGGGATTGAAGACTCTCTGGTATTACACCTCTTCGTCCCTGCTCCTTAAACTGCACCTGTTGTTCACTGACTCCTGCTTCCTGCGAAGTTTTGCCAAGAGTGTTCGACCATCGATGGAAATCAGTCCCTCTGTCGAAGTCTTATTCATTGAAATTCCCTTGCATTCTTTTGGTTTTTTCTGTCGCACTCATTGCAGTGTTAACTTGCAGCTCACTTGGGCAAAATCTTACGACTGGCCTTCACATCGGAGAGAACGTTTTCGCTGTGATTATCATTATTCTTGGCCTCATAAACTATGCACTGCTTATTGGACATATTCAGGTGACTATGCCCGTGACAATGCTGCAATAGTGTTGTCTTCACAGTATTTTTCTGTTGGAACCACAAGTAATGAGTCTCTATGAAATTTTATCGTAGAAATATCTGCAATCCTCCAGCGAGCGGCTAGAACAATGGAGGCTGAAGAGAAACAACACAGAGCTATGGATGCATCACAGACAACTTCCGCAAGATTTGAGGAAGAGCATTAGAAAGTATGATCGTTATAAATGGGTCGTCACAGAAAGCGTTGACGAACAGTCTGTCCTCGAACGACTTCCCACCGATCTCCAAAGACAAATCAAACGCCATATCTGTCTTGATCTAGTTAAAAGAGTAAGCAGAACTCAGTACATTCATGCTCTTCTATCATATGTACAACATTAAGTTGATTTCCCTCGTGGCAAATAGGTGCCTTTATTTAACAGAATGGACGACCGAATGCTAGACTCTATTTGCGAGAGGCTGAAGCCTACACTTTGCACCGAAGGGACCCTCTTGATCTCGGAAGGAGATCCAGTAGCAGAGATGCACTTCATAGTTCAAGGTCGCCTGCAGTCCTACACCACCAATGGTGGACGTGAAGGTTTCTTCAATTCATCATGGATCGGGCCTGGCGACTTCTGTGGAGAGGAGCTACTGACTTGGGTCCTGAACCCTCCGTCCAATGGAGCCCTCCCATTGTCAGCACGAACCGTTAAGGCCATATCAGATGTTGAAGCCTTCGTACTCGAGGCAGGAGACCTAAGATTCGTAGCGCTTCAGTTCCATAAGCTGGGAAGCAGAGAAATGAAGCATGCTTTTCGGTTCTACTCGCAGCATTGGAGGACATGGGCCGCATGCTACATCCAGGCAGTTTGGCGTAGGCACAAGGAGCGCAAGCTGTTAGGAGAACTCATCGCTAGGGAATCGGGTAACCAAACAGTGTCGGTTTTGAATCAAGATGTGGATGTCTTCATTCCGCAACCTGGGTCTGGGCTGGCAGTTTACGCGGCAAGGCTAATGGCTATGATAAGAAGGGGTTCGAGCAATCGCTTTGGACCTGACTCCTACGTTACCACGGACTAGAGCTCCACAGGAGCGTGATCAAGGGAGAACTAGCCCTTCACTTGCAACTTCAATGTTCATCAACATATGGAGCCTCTAATGTGTGAATATTAAGATATACGAATTGAATGATATAGCCTCCTATCAATTCCATCAGCATCTTCTATGATTTCACTTCAGTTTATAGAAGTTCTGTGGATAAACTACAAAGATCTACTAGTTGTCATCTTGTGATATGGCCCGACATAGTTGCCACGAAAACGTAACGACAGTACGAACGTTTTACAGTAAGAGGTGGTGGGTGACTACAGCCTGCCATAATCGCCCACAAGATCAAAGGAGCAGATGATCCAATGATCTGTATGAACATACACCCAAGTGCCCACACATTATATTTCATTACCGTTCCCACATCCATCCAAGCTCGAAGAGTCCATGCAATGCCGGAGTTCAGAAACCTGCATGCTGCACTGCGATGGAACCTTTATACCCCTTGCTCCAAGCTCAAACAACCACACCCCAGTGTCCTGTTTTTGAAAAAAAGAAAAAAGATTAACAAATAGTCCACTGAATAATATCCATTATCCCATACCTAATTATTGGACCAATTTAGTATAATAAAGGTGAGCCAATCCTAAAAGAGCATTATTATTGATAATTGAAACGCAACCTTGATTCGATATGCAATAATTTATTTGTTTATCTATCTATAATTTTATTTAATTTATAATTTCTTTTAAGACAAACATGTGGATTCTAGGAAAGGATCCTCAATTATTGCATAATTGTTGTTAAATTTGTGTGATCCTAGAAGAAGCAGAAAACATGATAGCCAGAAAGTCTCTATAATAGACATTGGTTAATCATTGATGAGTTGTTAAAATGAGATTCATCCTACTTAAGTCGAGGTCAATCAGTAACTATACAAATGAATTAAGAGTAAAACATAATACTAGTCAGGTGACAAGAGCTTGTCAAACCTTAGGGTCGACTGTAATATAGAATGACCAGCAGAAGTATGCCAATGATCTATTTCAGAAATATAGAATGGTCGACTGTAAGTCAGTGTTAATATCAACAGAGATTCATCTCAAATTATGCTCTACCAAAGGGAAGGATCTAGAAGATATTATCATATACAAGCAACTTATAGGTAGTTTAATTTATCTAACTCTTTCAAGACTTGACATCTCATATGTTGTTAGGATGGTTAGCCGATTTATGTAGAGTCCGAACAAACCTGGAAACAATTTGTCGGATTCTGAGATATGTGAAAGGAACTTGTAATTATGGTTTCTTATATAAGGAAGGAGACACTAATCAAGTCACTGGATATTGTGATACTAATTATGGTGGAAGTACGATACACGTCGATCAACCTGATATATGCTTAGTCTTGAATCAGGAGTTATCTCTTGGAGCCACAAGAGACAACTAAATACTAAAGCTGAGTATCGTGCACCTGTTGTAACTATACAGGAGTGTATTTGGTTGATACAGTTACTGGAAGATCTTCATCAAACAGTTGATTATCCAGTAGAGCTTTACTGTGGCAATCAGTCAGCTATTCATCTAGCTGAGAACCCGATGTTTCATACTAGGACAAAGCATGCTAAGATACACTATCACTTTATACGTGAGAAAGTGCTTCTGAGAGATGTTGAAATGAAATGTCTAAAGACCGAAGATCAGATTGTAGAAATCTTCACCAAAATCTTAAAGAAGCGATGTTTGAAGAATTCTGAAATCAATTCGAAATTATTGGATTAAAAATGATATTTTTTTTGAAATTATTTCAATCATATACTCCATTCGTCACATAAAAAGTACAACATTACGTAATAACAATATTATTTATTATATATTTTAATACGTTATTTTTTTAGAGAGAATTATCAACTACTTGTTTTTTATTTTATTAATTTTTTATTATCATTTAGTTCATAAATTCAAATTATAATCTTATTTGTCATCGATCAAAATAAAAAAATAATTTATTATAATAGATTTTAAATTATCTCCAAATCCTAAATTCTAATTGCTGCCACCAACAAACATCATTGTTCGTCATCGTCTTCACATCATCAGAAGAACAGTAGGCACGTGACTCTCATCATTAGCATTCTTCAAACAAACAATGCTCATATACACAAATATAATACACAATGGTCTTTATTATATCACAAAAATATGCTAAACAGTGCAAAAAAACAAAAACAAAAATAAAAAAACAATACCTTAATCTCCAACACAGCTAAACAAAGCCCCAAATATTAACCAACTCAAGCAGCAACCCATCACCCTCAGACGAACAAATTAACTAAGTCTTCTGTCCCATCTTGGATCGATCTACCTCCTTACCGTGCGTAACTTCAAACAGCAATCTAATCTGATTATCTGCATCTTGGATCGATCTTCACCCACAAATCAATACTCAGAAACAAACTCCCATTCTCAACCCAAAATCTCTCAACCGTTTTTCTTTCCCCCTCAATAACTCTTCAACCAATAAACCGCATTTTCTCCACTGACACCGACACCGTCCTCGAATCAGCCTCCCCAAATCCATCACAAAAACCCTAGAATTCGCCGATCTCTCCCCGATCGCTCCTTATCGGTGAACTCGCCTGTGATCTCGTCTTTGGTGTCTCCCAAGCAGACATCATCGGAGGAGTGGAGGGTTACACCATGGCTATGAAGGTGTGAGATTGGAGTATTTGTATTTTTGCATTGTGGTTGTTTGTGTTTGACAGGGCAGGAGGAGGAAAGCGACGATGGTCTGCGAGCTGATCATGGAGGATGATTAATTAGGGTTTGATCGATTTGATTATATAATTAGGCTAAGGGGTATGATGAGGAAGAATGTGGTTTAATTTAAGAAAAAACCGATTGGTAAACAACTAAAATCATTATCGTTAGGGTAATTAAGAATCTAAAATGCAATTTATAGGTAATTTACATGTGTATATTTCACTAATTAAATTGATTTTTTTAACTAGGAGCTAGAATTAATTTGATTTTTATTATGATTGAGACCTCCGTATTGGGTTCGTTTGAAGTAATCGACAAACTCAATAGAAAAATTGTCGGAAACAACACTTTCTGATGACTTTTCGATTAAATTTGAGTCGTCGTAAACAACCTTTTCCGACTACAGTGAATATTCTGTCGGAAGCTTTCCAACTACCATCATGTAGCTGTCGGAAACTTAGTGACGGGTAACAAAAGTCGTCGGAAAATTTTTTCGACGGTTGGTGAAAAGTCGTCGGAATTTTATGACGGCTGATGGTTTTGCTGTCAGACTTTGCGACGAATAAAGTTACCGTCAGAAATCCCTTGATTGATTTGTTCTTGCCGTGTAGTCGTCGGAAAATTTTTTCGGCGGTTGGTGAAAAGTCGTCGGAATTTTACGACGGCTGATGGTTTTGCTATTAGAAACTTTGCGACGAATAAAGTTACCGTCAGAAATCCCTTGATTGATTTGTTCTTACCGTGTGTACACACAGATAAATCCAACATATACTTAAACTATTAACCAAAATACAACATTCTACAAAGATACAAATGTATAAACTCCAAATATCATTCAAGATGACAAAAAGTCCCCAATCGTTATAAATCCAACCAAAATATCAAAATCGTGCCGAGTAATGACAAGTATGAAAGAGTTAGAATTAGAAACCCTGTGAATAACTTGGAGCATGCTGCCATTTGCACTAGCTCTTGAAAGAAAGTCTAATAATGGTCGCTCTTCTATGGCTCAATCCAAGGAGAGATTAACAGAGGCGAAACCCGAACACCAAGGCAATCAAACTTGAAGTTATAAGGCCGAGTTGTGTCCATGGAACCATCTGAGTTGTGCCCATGGAACGTTCTGGCCTTCCGAGACATCATGAGACGGATGATCATCAATTCCCAACAAGAGTTTCATGTCAAAGAACCTCTGCTTGACCACTGTGTAGTTTGGTAACATCCCTTCCTTGCAGTGGCGCTTGAAGCTTAGTTCAAAGTCATAGAATTTGTTAAGTACTTCAGTTTCATCAGATTACTCGAGTTAACGTTCTACAAATCATAGTAATCTCCCATAATATGGCAGTGGACCAAAAATAAGAGGCAAGCAGATAATGAACTAAATGGAAAGAATCATTTTCAAAAAAAAAAAAAAAAAAAAAAAATACTGAATGGAAAGAACTGCTGATTGGCAAAGATCAAGAGCTGGCTCCTCAGGCCTCCTCACAATAAGAGGACTCGCTCGTCTTCCCATCGAGAAGTTATAGTCATGGGTGGTAAATCGAACCTGAGGATGAACCAGCTGAGGTGCCTACGAAACGAGTAAATCAGTATGCAACACCTACATCCTAGTACGAAAAGAACTGCATTCATGCTTCCCATTGTCATCGATCTCATATAGATATAGATGCCATGAAACGTGCATCAATGCTGGTATGCAATAAGAATCGAACTGTAGGACCATGAAAATCGTTATTGCGTTTAGCGGGTTTTCACGTCGATGGCATGCCAGAACCATCGACCATTTGGCCTCATCACCTCATCTTCAGAAGGTCATGTAGAATGCTCGTTTTGCATGTGTTTGACATCGAAGCTAGAATTGCCAAGGAAGAGCTGGTTCTCCTTTGATGCCCCTCCTATCAGGAATCAGGAGCAAACAAACTACTTCAAGGTATCGAGTCTGCTTAGAGGAAATAATCATCAATGGTAACTGGAACTTGTGGACAAGAGCACGGCGTTGCGGGACTAAGTTACAACTGAGTCATTAGATACCATGTAAGACCGCTCGTATGCCTAGTTCATAGTTTCCATGACAAAGGATAAACCTGAGTTATTTGTTAGTACAAATTTTCAGACAAATTTTTACCTAATATCATTTGCTTCTGGGAAAAATAATAACATTGTCACTCACCTTTTTCTTTAGCTGCAAATTACAGAACTTTGATCCAACGACTCTTTCATCCTTCCTCCAACTTATATAGCTATAACAGACACGATACGTGCTGCCCTTAGCGTTGCTAGATTAAGATGATAACACATGGAACGAAGCTCGGTTAGAGCCCAAGGTTACCACAATGAATACCCAAGACTTATGAAGCTAGTTGATCAGAACGCAACGCATTCCTTTGGAACGCCCGTGTCATGATGAACTGTCACCAGCTCAGTCGGCTTGCATTCGAGCACGTCCTGTCCCAACTTTGCCCCCGCAACCTTCAAACCCTTTAGGGAAACCGGTTTGTTAAACAGGTTTATGGATGGTAGTTTCGAGGCTGGAGGCATTTTCCCATTCGGCAAATAATTCCTGAAGTCATCCATCAACAATGGCACCTCAAAATCGTGCTTGTCGTGCTGGAGAACGTTGTCTTTAGCAGCGATATGGGCGCCTGGTTCCATATGGTTCGTCGAGAAGCTGGCCTGGTCAGGGAAGTTGGGGTAAAGGCTGACGTAGCCTCGAAGATACATCAAGTCAATGAGGAACTTCTTCCACGACGCCTGCCACCCGTTGGTCCTGGACTTTGGGATCTGAACCGGGTTCTCCTTGGCGTTCTCTGTGAACCTCATGTTCATGTAGACGTAGAACTCTCTCCAGTGTTTCGGGAAGAAAACTGAGCCCCAACTACAGGGCAACTGATGGAGATATGGAGTGTACTTATGGATCTTCTTGAACGCTTCGCTTGGGTTCCACTTAGGCCGTTCCTTCAGGACCTCGACCAGGCGAGGGGTGTACAGTGAGATGGAGTTGAGCTCGGGGAAGGATAACTGTGGGTCGTAATAGTATGTCAAGAGAGCATACTTAATCCATAGATAGTAGTATGGAGAGACCTCGATATCATCTTCGAGTAGGAGACCGAAATCATCATCTGAAGCAGGGTACCACGACTCACTCACAGCGCGGATCAAACCTCCTTGAATGATCCTTCTCCTTAGTGTCTTCGTCCCATGTGGCCACTCGAATGTTCCCACCTCCCTAATCGTATCCTCGTCCACCTTGCTGTCCATGTTGAAGCTGATTGGAACGTCGTCGCCCAAATAGTAGGCATCCGTCAGTGATTTTAGGAGCCGCCTAAGGGAAGTCACCCGGTTTTGTGTTATGATGTTGATAGAGATCCTCATCTTGTTCCAATCTGTAAAATATGCACTCGAATCAAATTATGCTTAACAAGCATATGGAACTCCAAAAAAAATGCAAATTTTATCACCAACTAGAAGTAGCTTGATTGTGACATCTATTAATATCGGAAATGACAATCGTAATCAAATATGACAGTCACAAGTACTCACTAGGATAGTTATCAACAAATCATGTTAAGTTGCAGACAGAAAGAGTTTTCGAACATGTATTCACTTACACAGCAAGGCGGCGGGCTTGACATCTGCGATCCAAAGTGCCTGAGTAATCGACCTCCTTGGCAACAGAATCAACGCTGGTGCCTTTGTCACATTCCCTGCTGTCGATCCCTCAGAAGTCTCGTTTCCAACCACCACCCTTCCGGTCTCCACCGCCATCTTTAGCGCCTTCTTCACACTGGCATCCACATCGTCCACCGTGATCACCACGCTTGGATTATGCATCTTGATCAGACCCTTCATCGTCGCATATATAGCCTGCACCACCGGCACCTCTGATGGTGAGTTCTTCGACAATGTCCCGATTCCAAAATCGAATATCTTGAACCTTCGCTCCTTGCATACCGACTTAGGCCACTTAAGCGCAGCTGCTGCATCCTCGCAGGGACAATACCTGTGAAGGATATTATATCTTTATTAATACAGTCCTGAAATTACACTAGTAATAATCCTTTGTTCTATATGTTATACACATAGCAGGATGTTATGTTTTAAACAACTTAATTCATACGTGTAACATTTAAGAGTACCTGCCGCCTGAGACAGCGATGTAGGCCTTCTTGCCACTGGTGGCGCGGAATTTCTCCAGCAGAGGGGCGAGGGCAGTGACCTCAGAGATGGAGTGAGCATAGAAGAAGGCATCGACCTTTTGCGGGTTCATGGCGGCCCATTGGGTGATGTAGCCGCTGGTGAGTGTCGCCCACCACTGGTCATCGCGCACTTGGACTATGTCTTTGAAGATCACAGTGGTTTCAGAGACATAGGCGAGGCGGTGCTCACTGTCTCCCCATGTCTCCTTGTCGTTGGGATCCACCGGCAGGACAAAGGACCCGGCGTCCCTGTACTTCTGCAGCAGGTAACTGAAAGAAAAAAGAATTATCAAAATTTTGTGTCTGATTTCTGAACTAACGTGTTATCGGAGCTTATAGGCATCGATGTGGTAAATTTTGGTCCTTGAGTTTTTGAATTTAGCACTTTACATGCTTATAATGATCACCTATTCATATATCCTGTCAAACATTTATCTTGTTCTTGTCTTGTTTATAAGTAGGCGGCTTATCGTGAATATAAGCTAAGCCAAAGATGTTTAGTTGGTGCGAAAAGTTCAAATGTTTACGCATAGGTTGAAATGATAGTGGCACGATATTGCATGCGGACATACCTTAGATGAAGATCTTCGCCGGTCATGAATGTATAGGGATCCTCAATGAAGAGTGTCTTCACAAGCTCGGACGACAAGAACCATGAACTAGATAGAAAATCAACCTGCACCATCTTCTCGAC
>JAOVYX010012878.1:0-32523 GCA_035668315.1 Drosera spatulata
CTCCTCTGCTAAGGCCTTCTATTGGCATTGACTGCTTCTATTGGCACATTCATTGATTCACAGGTGCTGGTGATAGCAAACCCTGCAAACACAAATGCACTGATTCTGAAAGACTTTGCTCAATCAATCCCCGAAAAGAACATCACATGCCTCACTCGGCTCGACCATAATAGAGCTCTAGGACAAATTGCGGAGAGGCTTAATGTTGATGTAAGTGATGTGAAGAACGTAATTGTATGGGGCAACCACTCATCAACTCAGTATCCTGATGTAAATCATGCAAGCATCACCACAGTCAACGGTGAGAAATCAGTACGGCAATTAGTCACAGATGATTACTGGTAAGCATAAAGACTTTGTATGAACTAATGGAAAGTTCAAATGTTAGACAACTCAAGACCAAAACTGTAATTATCTAACATTCGGATTTCTCATCAGCTACCAGGATTCAAATCTGCATACACATAACGACTCTATAACTTTAGGCATCTGCAAGACTGCAATAGACAGATAATCCGTCGAAAGTAGCATGCAGATAATCCGTTATGAAATGTGATGTGTTATTTAGTTGACCTCAATCACAGGTTAAGTACTGAGTTCATCGCCGAGGTGCAACAGAGAGGTGCAGCCATTATCAAAGCTCGAAAGCTATCAAGTGCTTTATCTGCTGCAAGTGCAGCCTGTGATCACATGCACGATTGGATTCTTGGAACACCAAAGGTTTAGCGTCAATCATCCTACATGTGATGTTTGGTGAATCGATGATTTCCTCAGGGGCAATGCACATGTCCTGAAAATGAATCTCTGTTTCCATATTTTCATATCTTAGGGAACTTGGGTTTCCATGGGAGTTTGCTCTGATGGTTCCTACGGAATTGAGCCTGGTCTCATCTATTCCTTCCCCGTAACTTGCCAGAATGGTGAATGGTCTATAGTGCAAGGTAAATTCTATCTCCCATAGTACGTGTTTCGCATAAATCTAAAAACAAAAAAAAGGTTTTTTTTGCATGGACAACTTTTCTTAAAATTCAGAAGTACAGAAGTCTGTAGGACTCGAGATTTACATTCCTGGTGAAATTCTAACCTGCTCATGGTTTATAGGGCTAAAGATTGACGAATTCTCGAGAGAAAAGATGGATGAAACAGCAAAAGAGCTTGCCGAGGAGAAACAACTAGCACATGCATGTCTGAGGATCGAGGAATAGTTCCTGTGAAAAAATGGACACTGTTAGAAAATAATATAGTGCATAAACTGATATACTATGCTAAGCTGTTTATTGGGAATGTTCATGTCCTCCGGCTACAAAATATATCAATAAACACTCACACTGTTGGTAATTATTCTCGTATGTAATCTAGCAAGTAGCAACAAGATGATGTATGCTAATTGACCAGGGCTAACCAGGAAGGATTATATATATAACGATAATCATTCCAAACCACTTGATTTCCCTGCTAATACAGCGCTTTAGTTTTTAAAACTCTTTCAGTACTCAGGTGAGCTATTCAAGAAAAAAAATCTCGAATTCAACATAAATCGACATTCTGTTGATTTGCACCCTTGCGGGATAGCTTCATGCGACGCAAAGTAAAACTCCCAAGGAAAGCCACATTTCCTAGCTTCCCAAAACTCCAAGAAAAGAAACATACATGGCAGACTGATACCTAAACATTGGAAATCTGTTGCAACATCAAGCACACTTGACCAATCCATCTACACTCATTTTTTTGACACGATCTCTAAACTTACCACTCACTGGTATAAACTAGTAAAAGGCAAATCCCACAGTAAATCACTACCCAGTCTTCCTTATATATTGATTTTTTTCATTCCACATGATTCGTTGATAACTATCCTAGATCAATACTCGATGTACGGGTCTCAAGATTGCCCTCAAGGATGATTCCACCTCCACATTTGAAAAATGAGATTATGCAATTACCTCGTAAACCACGATAAAGTGCATATTACCTTGTCTAGTAAAGAAATCAAGTTAGGGTTTCACCAAGGGGCAATGATGATCATATCAGCACCACAAGGGAATAATACAACGCTGGAAACGTCCAGGAATAGGAAATTCGCCTGTGATCGATGGATGATCGTCTCAGAGATTCAAGGGATTGATCGGCGCCAAGGGATCAGACAAAATCAGAGTCCCCCACCCATTGACTGATCAAGTAGAGGTTCACATGATTTGATGATAGTAATTATCTGATCTAATGCAATGAAATATTCGTCCAAAAAAAATTAAATTAAATAAAGATTATATCACCAGCAACATGTAGATGGATGAGTAAATTGTCCACTCAAATAAATACTCCCTTCGTTTTATAATAAAAATAATAAATTGATTGATATTAAAATTTATATATGTGTTAAATATTTATAAAATTTGATAAAAAAATATATTTTTGTGATAGTGGGTTACTGTAACAGTTGTGAGATGAAATATTGAATGTATTATAGTTAAATTTGATTGATTTTATATTTTTTTTGTAAAAATTTTTCAAATAAGATAATGTAACAATTATTATGAAACATCAAAAAAAAAAAGATAAGTGTTGTACTCATTATGGGACAAAGGGAGTATTAGGGTATGTTTGGTTTCATTTCTATTTTCTATTTATTTATTTTTTTGTTTCATTGAATAATAAAACAAAATTATTTATTTTTTTATTCATATTTCTTAAATGTATGAAACAAAAATAAAAAACAAAAAAATTAAAAAAAATTAGACAAATGATCAAAACCTACAACTTTTCAGAATTATTCCCAAAAACATACACACGAAAAAATAATTCCCCAAACATACAGTTTGCTTCTCTCTCTTCACCGTCTCTCCATCATCTTCATCGCCGCTTCCTTCTCACATCACCATCTCCATTACCACTCCACCATCTCCATCACTCTCTTCTCCATTCCCCGTCATTCAGTTCTACGATCTTCAGGACCGATTGGGCAACGATCAGCCCAGCAAGGCCGTGGAATGGCTTATAAAAGCTATCGCCGACTCCATCACCGAGCTCTCCGCCCCCTCAGCCTCGTTTTCGGAGGATGGTGTTGGGAGGATGCTCGACGTTTGAGGGGGCGAGAAAGGGAAGGATGACGACTTGGAGGTTGTGCATAAGGTGTTTGATTTAATGTCTCTGTGAGAAGGTGATTGTTGGATAGGGATGGATGATGTGCTACGAGCCATTTGGGGACTAGGTTCGATTCCAAAATGATTTTGAGACTACCCATTCTAGATTTTGACTACCCATATGAGTTCAATAACGTGTCGCCCCACTTATCAGACGTTACACGAGAGTAGATGATAAGGAAAAAAAAAAAGAAAATGACCACTTAGGTCATTTGATCCAGCACTCTGAAACTTATTATATCAATCCGACATTCATAATTAATCTCAAAAACACAGTGAAAACAGACAATAGATATCCTCATTGTTATAATTGTGCCCTTGACGAGACTTATTCAATTTAAACTTATCAAGCTTTATTCAGTTTTAACAAAAAGGACATCTGCGAAAGGGGATCAGCCAAACCGGAACCCAGGGTCTCCTGCAGTGAGTTTTCCTCATACCAAAACGACCTCACAAGATCGATGAAAGAATTTCACCATCAAGTCACTGTATATCACAAACAACCGACACAACACTCTTTGTGTTTTCTATGACAGAGTTATCTCATCAATTATGGATTTACATTTCATTTACTCACTCATCCTTTTTATACGAGTAATCAATGTATAACACAAACACACACATCATCTTATCACAACACACAGCAGTTGCAGCGTCAGTCACATTTAATAACTACGTCCAAAGATTCAGATGCATATTATTATAGTCACGATATAATAATAAGCATTGTCACACACACAATAAATCTAAACGTTATCTTCTTATTGTAACTTCCTCACACACACGCTTACCTTGTCCTTTATGTCTCAACGAGCGGAGTCTACAGATCCTATAATATGATAGGATTCACATATTAATACATTTATTTGTTCACGTTACGAAGTTACACGTATTTATTCGTATTTCGTGAAAAACCGTCGTATTGATATTATGAGGTTATGTTGAGCTTTGTACAATCATGTGATACTTATTTTGATTGTCCATAATGATAATTTTTAAATTGAATATCATTAGTGCTATTTGTAAATGTTTGGAGTTGTTTTGGGATAAAAACGATCATTATCGATCCATAAGGTTCTGAGATGGCATTCCGACCTCTGGGACGGACATTCCGACCTCTGGACGGGTATCTCGATCTCTGAAATGGACGTCCGGCCTCTGGAACGAACATTCCGACCTCTGCAACGAACGTTCCGGCCTCTAGAATGAGCTTCTTGTCCTCTGGAACGTCCTATATTCCGTCCAACATGACCTTTCAACGTCTTTAAATCTATAACTTCTTTTATACAACTCCAAAAATTATTCTGTAAAATTCTACATAAACTATACTCCACAATCTTTCTAGTGCATTCAAGCTTCCACCATAAATTCTTATCAATAATAGCAGTTAATTAGTTCAAGTTTATATTTTCTGCTAGTTCGGACAGTTTGACCTTACTTCGCTAATTACCTCATAACTCTCTACATACAATTCTAAATAATTATTGGCAAACTGTTTTGAAAATTAGACTTCCATACCTTTCCATTAATATAAGGTTTGTATTTTAAAACCTATTATATAATTTTATATCAAGCCACAAAGTCATCCCTTTAACCAGTTTGTTACAGATTGATATATCCGTACGTTTTAATTTATATCTTAAGATTCAAAACTCCGAATCATGATCTATTAACTTTATTAGAAACTAGATATTTGATAATTCAACATAATATTAGAATTTATCAAAGAGTGTATAATTTTCACCTTCTCTTAATAACAATGAAGGATCCTCGTTGTACTCATCTTATCACCTAGTTTTTTCTTTTTTCCTCAAGCTTTTCCTTATTCTCTTCTCTTGCTTAACTCTAATCTTGCATAATAAGGAATGTTTTATTTGGTGTTTGTGAGAGATTTTCATGAAGAAGAGAGCTTGTATTTATAGAAAAGTAAATCAATTAAAATAATTTAAGTGGATGTTTAGTGGGTATTGATTTAATTTAGGTGGAGTGGAACTTGACATAAAGAAAAATAAGTGCTAAAATTAGGTTTAGGTCATTTTCGTTTAAATACAGTATTTTTGTATTAAGATCGTATTTTCCCGTACTTGCGTATTAGGATTCTATTTCATTCATATTTTGCACTCTTTCCCTATTATATAGTCAAACAAACCTTTTAACCTCGCAAAAATAAATTATAATGTACGATAATTTATTATTCACGTTAATTACCGTGAAACTAAATTTTTTGAAAATTTTCGGGACTTTACAGAGGGATTTCATACAGATTCATGGTATAGTTCTGAAAAGAAATCTGTCACATTGTTAGTTCGTGTATAATTCAGAAAAGAAATCAATTATGATGGGTGCTAGATGAGTCTTAAAGTCTAGTGAAATTGTGCATTTTATTTTGGTCCATGTAGTATTTTGCATGCCATGGAAGTTTGTAATCCCCAACAACTTAACTGTCTCAAGTAGTTTGCCAAAATGACTTGGCTGCCTGATATTTCATATGCTTTTATTTTTTTGTACATGCGTTTTATTTCATTTGTTTGTACGCTCTGTTTCGAAACAGAGCGTCAAAATAGGCGTTCTGTTTCATATTGTATTGACGCTCTGTTTCATTTTGTATTGGCGCTCTATTTTCATTTTTGTACTGACGCTCTATTTTATTTTTGTACTGACGTTCTGTTTCATTTTGCACTGGCGCTCTGTTTAATTTTGTACTGCCGCTCTATTTCATTTTTTTCATTTTGTACTGACGTTCTGTTTCATTTTGTACTGACGCTCTATTTTCATTTTTGATCGTGCGCTCTGTTTTTATTTTATTCAGGGGCTCTTTGTTTCATATTCCAACGGCGTGATCAGATTTCGACCAACATTCCGACAACGTTTCAGATTTCGACGGCGGTGGTCGGATTGGTAGGGGTTGTGATAGAGATGAGAATAGCGTTAGGGATTTAAATGAGATAGATGAATTGCATGTTTTTAGAATTGAGATTCCTTGTGTATCTTTTTGGTATTTTTTTCAAGTTTTTATATTTTTAGGTAATTCACCCAAAAAATATTATTTTTTGCTTCTGTTTCATCTAACTACAATATCAAAAATTCTCTCAAAGTAAAATCATTTTATTTTATAAATTGATTTAAATTTTCATTAGTGAATTTCAATTTCTGTTACTGCTTTTTACAGTTTTGAACATTAATATCAAATAACCCCTTAGTATTTCAAAAACTTTACATAAGTTTTGTAGCAAATAAATACAATTGACCATGCCCTTACAACATTAATCATTCTCAATATCTATTTATATATATATAATGTTTCATTTGGATTTCTTGATATCAAAGTTTGATTAGTCATGTATTTAATACATAGTCAAATCATAATGACTAATTAATGCTCGTGACTCTTTACAACTCAGCAATATTCACTCATCATGAGTAATAATCTAAGCTATCAACCTTTTATGATGTATTTTCAGCAAAGTAAATCATATAATAGGTAAACAAATACGTGAAATTTATAAAAGCTCTACCATAACAACTTGAAACAACAGTTGTTCGAAAATGGAATGAGCTGAGAAAATGAAAAACTTCATACTCCCTTCGTCCCGCAAAAGATGCAACACATACGTATTCTGTACTATTCTATACGTATGAATATAAGTCTCGTTTTCATATCAAATCACGTCTGATAGTCCCGTAACATGTATTAGGTTGAAGTACGTAACTTACACAACCATTGATGTTTAATGATAAATTTATAAAAAAATTACATTTGAGCGTCGTTATACGCGTGTCAAATTTTTATCGATATATGTGTCAAGTTAATCCATTATATTTTTTATGGGACGAAGGAATAATAAAGTTTGAAAGAACCTTTTATACCAAGGGAAAATTATTCTTGTTGTTGATTAGGGACAAAAAATTATTGCAGCGCCTTTCACATCACATGGTTATTTAAAAGAATTTTTTTTAAAAAAATCTTGAACATTTAATTAGTAAACACAAGACATAATCAAATTAGTTACACTAGAAATAAAAGTAAAAACGAACATAACTATGAAAACCAGCACAAGTTCCTTTTCAATCTTCATCCGGTCCGCTGATGCCAATCCTTCTTCCTCACCCATTCCCCTTCGCATCACAAGTAGTTTCCATATAATTATCCATTAGGGCGACGGAGCTGTTCGGCAGATCAACAAGGAGCGGCTTCGGTTCAACAAAATGGCGACCCTGAAATGAGGTGAATTCTGCTCCTGTTACGTTCCTGTAGCCCCTCAATTTCGAGTCTGTTCGATGAAATATTGTTTACTGGTGCGATAACCCGAAGATGGAGCGGAGTTTATAGCAGGATTTTGCATAGAAAAAGAGAGTAACATTTTATATGTGTGAATAAGTTTTTATGTACATTGGTTTTAATTTTTTGGATTGAATCGAGTCTATATACTTTTTCTCCGAATAATAAATTACTTTTTCCCCGCTGTTTGTTTTATTTGGGGGTTTAAGTTTCTTCATCTTCTTCGCCGCCAGACGAAACCCTAGGCCCTCAATTAGTTTTCGATTTTGGGTGCCAAGTTCTTATTCTTCGTCGCCAGGATTGGAATAGCTGCACACGGAGTAGCACTGTTGCCGTATTCGATCTTAATTGTCCATTTCGCATTTGAGGTATGTATGCGATTTTCGTTTTTCTTTGTTCTTCTTATATGGAGTATCTATGTCTTGTAGGGTGTACTGTGTGTAGCAGCACTGCAGCAGCAGCAAGCTTTCTTAATTGGTGTTACGTTTTGGATGAAAGTTTGTTTGAAGGATATAATATATCGTAGATATTTACTTATATTATAGATCACACGATATCAGAATCAAACGCTTGATCCATGCTGATGAAATCATATACAGTAGTTCTACTTGGATCAGATCGATTTGTTCCTTACTATTGTGACCTTGCTTTTTGCTCGAGGTAATTGTTTTAACTTTTTGATATAGATTCTTGTTTATATATGCGTGATGTTGTGGATGATATCGAAAATTTTTTATAGATAATCGAACTTCTTGTTTATACCTTTGTAAAATTCCAATCAAGTAATAATAAGACTAAGAGGCTTGTTTTTTTTTTGTAATAACCAGGTGGCTACTTGATTTGATCTACAGGTCAGAAATATAAACTCTCAAGTCAACTTACCAGGTTATAATGAAAAGAAAAGCCCGGGGGAATCCCCATCAGGATCGCTTATCATGAGTGCACCATGTAAGTAGAAAGAGGCATCCTTATTCCTTTCCTTCGATTAGTGCCGTAATTTGTTTTCCATGAGGCATGAGCACTTGATATCCTTATACTCTTTAAAACACTGTTGTCGAGTCATTTGACGTATCATTCATGTGTTTATATCAATTAATAGAGATGGGACTTGGGAAGGTCACTAACTGTAGTGGATGGATGAATTGAGATGTGTACTAAACAGTCATGCTATTCAACTATTCTTAAATCACAATAACCCTATACCTATTATTCACCCTATTATGTATACTAATTATGGATGGGATATGGCGTGTACATGTGAAGTGTCAGTTATGAATCTAACAGCAGACTCCTGCAGTTCTATCCACAGATGTTTGGCACGTCATATTCTTGAATCTGCCCGTGAAGTCGCTGCTGCTGTTCAGGTCTGTGTGCAAACTTTGGCGCGATATGATAAACGATCCAGATTTTGCGCCACTGCACCGGACTCGGTTCTGTAATAATGTGGAGAAAAAGCATCTTCTCGTGATGCACAAGCCAGTCCCGCGCAAGAGGGCGAATTCGCGGTGGGCTGTCCGCCCTCTTGACAAGTTTACCACCAGATCCATGGTCTTTCGAGGAAGAAGGTTTCCCCACGATAGGGTGATGGCTTATGTGGATGGGATGCTTCTGCTTCACTGCTGATCCCTTGTTCTTACAGCTTATGGAATCCTTGCATGAAGAAGTTCTTACAGCTTCCTTGTTCTGTCACCTTTCAGATGGATATTATACATTCAAGACTTAAGCTCGAAGATTCTTTGATGGCCGGTCTTGGTTTTGACGATTCGATTAAGGATTATAAGGTCGTGTCAATGTGCTGGAAGCATGGTGTTTCCGCAAATACTCCTCTTATCGAGGTTTATGAGGTCAAGGTTGGTACTTGGAGGGCTGTTGATGTCAGTGATGGTCCTTTTTCCAGTACTGGGGACCTCAGGCCCTCCTGGGAGGGGTTATCCACTGGTCAGGAACGTCCACTCCTGGTGGCGACGAGACAGGAAATCGTCACCTTTGATGTAAGAAGAGAGGTGTTCGGGAGTATCGAGTTACCTGATAGCTGGGATGAGGATGAAAAGTTTTTTCCTGTCACATTTGTTGCTGTAGCTGGTCAATCACTTGCAGTTTTGGTTGCGTTTAGAGAGCGTTCACGCTTTTGGGTCATGGATGATTACAATGATGTCAGCTCTTGGACCATACGATACACCTTAAACATAGGGTCATGGATGATTACAATGATGTCAGCTCTTGGACCATACGATACACCTTAAACATAGGACTGGATTCATTGCATGTGATCCTCAATATGCAGCCTGATGAACCTGATGAAGTAATATGCTGCAAGTGGTATGACGGAGTCTCATCCTACGATAATCGGACTGGGGAGACCAACCTTTTATTGCCAAAATTTCAGGAGGTCATGTTTTCATCGAGAGCCTGGTGCTTCTTGGAGTGAAAGGAGTGAAGGAGGAAGACACAGCTTTGAATTTTTCTCAGCTTGCTAATGTATGGATGCTCTTTCACCTCTGACTCTCTTGTTTTTTATGTTACACTGCACCGTACCTCCGATTGGTTGTCTTTTGAGAGTTTTTTTTTTTTTTTGGGTCAAATTTTTGGTAGGCATAGTATTATGGTTTTTATGACCTATTATTGTTCCTGCAGTTGATAAGGCCAAGGGCCAGCTATGCATCTGTTCTGGAGACACTGGACTTGCTGATGCGGAGCGAAGCCGAAAGCAAGGCTTTTAAGAGGGGAGAACGTACGGCAGGCATTGGTTGCATACTCAAGAGATACGGAGATAAGAATCCTGTATTTGTCTTGGAGCGATTATAAAAGTATTAGACAAGGAACGATTTGTTTACCTTGGAGGAACTCTCTGCAATCATTTAATTATGTTATCGTACATTTATCTTTTGGGAGTTTTTTGTCAACAGTACGAGTGTGGAGCATACTCGACACAACGATGCAAGTGTACTTAACTGGCAAGGATATCTCCTTGATTTGTTGGCAAAGCTGCTTGTCAACCTCACAGAGCCTCGCCAAGGAATGTTCAAACCAGTCCACCTGACTGAAGGGCACACCTTCCTCTCTTATCTTTCTTGCTATATTGATATGACACCGTTTTGAGTCATCTTACTTCTTATTTTGCAGATTTGAGTCTGTTCTTGCCAGCTTCGAAGACACGGTTAATGCTCCACCTTAGGATATTTCCCCTTGATTGGTGTGGTCATGTGTTGCTCAAGCATCTCGAGTCAATGGAGTGCATTGTAGTAGACAGGATGTTTTTGTATTCCAGTGTAGAAAGTTTGTCGAACGTCACATATGTTATGGGAGAAGAGTAGTATGTACCATGTATCGACTTCATATTGGTCACGTATGAAATAGTAATTGCCATTCCATATGTGCTTTGAATCCGATAGATATCTGGATGATTAGCTTGAGCGATGTGTCACACATACTTACACGGCACACTCTACAATATTATAAATGCTCATGTTTATCCGAATTGCATCGTAGGATCAGCGTATGCTGACTGCACCTTGTGCTGCCTTCCAAGTCAAGAACATGAACTTCTATCCTCGATGCTCCGAGTATAGGCCTGTGTT
The DNA here is from genome assembly GCA_035668315.1 of Drosera spatulata. Taxonomy (NCBI): domain Eukaryota; kingdom Viridiplantae; phylum Streptophyta; class Magnoliopsida; order Caryophyllales; family Droseraceae; genus Drosera; species Drosera spatulata. Next base: position 10,998 of record JAOVYX010012878.1, read on the forward strand.
TCACACAAGTTACAAATCGGTGTTCTTGTGAAACGTAATGATGTTTGCTATCAAAGTTAATTTTCCTAAGACTACATTTTGATCCTCAGCCTGAATGCATGTGTTGTGGTTAACAAAGAGAACACAACCAAAGACTAAAACAAAAACCCATGTAATCCTGGAGCACTTGACATTTTACTAATGAACACACTAATCTATATGCTTTCCCTTTCCAAGAAATTCGAACTAGGTGTCTCAACCCCTCAACTGGAACCAGGTACTCTTCTGGGGGCAGCGAGCGACTCCTTCGCAGGACAAACTTGTCCAACCTGATCCAACCAGGCTGCAACGCCAGCTTTTGCCCAACAACCACATATTGGCATTTGGCATCATTTTCAATCTTATGGCGATGGCTTCCAATCGGTTGTTAAAGCCATTTGCCGCCCGAGAACCACTCTGCATTTGGTTCACAATGTCTTGCTGCTGATGGCTCAAACTTTGATTCTGTGTTCTGGAGTTCATGGAGTTCTGATGGAGTAGCCCAGGGAAGGCGCTGGAGGCCGAAGCTGACGCACTGAGAGAATTATTTTCAGTATTCGTGCCATTGGAAGCATGGATTGCAGCTGCCTGCACAGAGCTCTGCTCATTGCCGGAGTTTTGCCATGGACTGTTGATGCTGTAAGAGCTGCAGCTGCTGTTGCTGTTGTCGCAACAACTCCTCTGACTGCTGATTTTGCACTTGAGCTCCCAATGAGGAACTCGTCACCGAGCAAATTTCGCCAAACTCTCTGCAAGAACATAGAGAAACACATGGATAGTGAACTCCCAGCAACACAGTTGAACTCAGTAATCCCTTCAGAATCTAAATAAATTGACTTGATATTAGATAACCACAGTGTGTAGGGGTTCCAACCATCGCCACAAGGTGTTGGGGTTCAAGGGACTCAACACAATAATGATCATGAACCAAGGCGTTCCAATTGACGTACGAGGTCCAACAAACTAGAAATAAGGAATGCTAAACACAAATTGCCCTTTACGACAACCGCTTGGGTAAATTACAATTTAATCAAAGAAATTTATCAATAAATCACAATGGTTTCGTGGAGTATGAATGGATGATAAAGAGAGCCTCCGAATGCTTGTTCAAAGCAACTGTTAGACCTGACTTCTGATGTCTGCGAGGGAAAAGAACACGCAGAGTTACAGACCAGCAAAGCCCCATATATGCTCCTGATTGACGTACAAGGACGAGCCACAAAACGCCTTTGAATTGTCGCATCAGAAATATTAACATCATATATCGTTTGGCATATTGATATGCTCTTTCACAAAGTGTTTTCAGAAAAGATATAAGAATTAAACTTGTTGGAAAAAAAAACTTGTTGAATTATTAATATGCCGTTTGGCCATCAGAAAAGGATTTGAGCAATGAGTTATTAGCTCAGTAGTCATTAACATCATTTGCTACTCATCTATTAATTGCTTTACGAGTACACAAATAATTTCATGAGTTTAACCTACTGTCATCCACGCAATACTTAACTTGCTCAGAGTCACAGAAATGAGAAGGATCACAGCTCGCATGAACCATCCCAGCAATACATAAAACGAAGGGAGACTATGAAGTTCAACAGTATAGCCACAGGAAATCTTGAGACACGTTGCTATAAAGTACTTAAATCAAAGTTCAAAAGTTAATCTGAGATACAAACCAAACAACAGAAAATCAACTTTAATAGCCACAGGACTAGCTATAAAGTAAATCAAAGTTCAAAAAGTTAATCTGAGATACATTGCGAGGATGGACTGGTCACACGACATGGCTGATTTCATTCAGTCTTCACGCCACGTCTTACCACATTCCGTGCATTCATAGAATGTAGACATTGGCTCATCAGCTGATCGCATTTGTTTTTGATCGAAATAAGCTAAACCATTGCCACAATTGGGATTTGGACATGGTGCTGCGATAAACCAAGAAGAGCATGATTAGTCTTGGCAGAATATAAAAGAAAGAAAACGGAAGAAGATCAGGCAGTTGATATCCACGATACGAAACAGTAGATACTCATTCATCAACTTGAGAAGTACTCCTACCAGGCCCAATGAGTTACAACCACAGTCGTCAAAACACAAACTCGATAGGACAAGCAATCCTGATTAAGAAGTTGTCGCCCTTATGTCTTAATAAACCAACTATAACAAAAGCTCAGGCTAATAGAATTCAACTAGATGGTCCTCCCAAGTATCCTTCATGAGGAAACTACCCCATACCCACCACCAAATGTAAAGATTCGAACTCATAACGTGTATTTCATTACATCTATTCAATGTCATGCTGAGAAAACCTAAAGCTCAATTGATGGTAACACATATGACACCTATTCACTGACAGGTGAACCATAACGATCTAATCCAAGTGCCTGCCACCTCACCCCCCAAACAAAACAAAAACCTCCCGTTTTTTCTCCTTTGATTAGATTCTTCTTATTCTGAACTAATGTAACCCCTACTCCGCCTTGTGAATTAATCTATTCAAACAAGGTTGAGATTGTTTTAGCATTAACAGAAAAAACAAGAGGCTGGGATTTGACTTAAGGACTCCTAAAACATTACTCCCTCCGTCTCAAAATAAATGCTACAGTTGATTTTTTTTTACTATTCAACACGTATTTTAAGTAATTTCGTTTTTTGTCTTAATGACGTAGAAAAATTAAACCACTAACGTCAGGTTGAAGCACATAACTTAAATTATCATTAGTGTTTCTCAGTAATTTTCCAAAAAATGATATTTTGATTGTCCTGCTATACGAGTCAAATTTCGTCTCGATAAATGCGCACAGGCAAACTATAACATTTATTTTGGGACAAAGGTAGTGCAATTAAACACATTGCACAAAATCAGAAGATATTTTAGACGAGATCGAAGAGATTATATTGCCTTCAATTTTAGGCCTTGTATCCATCGTTTCACCCTGAGCTGATGTTGTTGCCCTTTTCTTAGCAAGTGGCGCCCTTTTTTTGATTACCATCTACGGACACAAAATTATATCCAACATGCCAACAAGACGAGAATATCATTATACAGATAGAACCATCTGATAAAAAAATCAATAATAAGAGAAGTACAGAGAAGCAATACCTCGTATGGAATAGGAAACACATAGGGGCATGTTCGACAGAAGTATCGGCCAGGGCGACCCATATTTGGAAGTTCATATTGCAGCAAATTCGCACAAGTTGGGCAGAAATCCATCTTCAAAAGCAACTAGTATAACACCTGCACCACCAAAAACGCCATCAGATCTGCATTAATTGTTGACAGTATTTCATAAATTCCTCCACCGCTACCAAGCAATTTTATAAAACCCTAACGTGGAAACCGCCGCCGCCGCTTGCGACGACGAGCGCGGCGGCGTAGTAGTCGAAGGTCAAATCGACGATGGAGAGGAAGAAAAAAAGAGGAGAGGGAGAAAGAGAGCATACCTGTTAGTTTCAGTACAAAACGAGTTGGCGACGGGCCGACGGCGATGACAAAATGGAGTCCGTTTTTTTCCCCCCATAGTTTAAGACCAAAAGTTTACATGCATCTAGGCACCTTTTCTTAACATAAATATCAGATGTCTTTTTATTTTCTTTTTATTTTCTTTTTTTATTGTCAAAATTAAAAATCAAAAATCAAAAACAAAAAAATTATTTTTTAAAATTAAATAATTTTTTGTAAAAAGAATGTTGAATACTATATTTTGATGAAACAGAAAATAGAAATAAAAAATCATTTTTTTTTGTTTTTTTCTTCTATTACATGCATTTAAGCATTAGAAAATAGAAAACAAAAAACAGAAATTAGACCAAACAGTTTTGTTTCATCAAATGAAACAAAAATAGAAAACGAAAACGATACCAAACAGGTCCTTAATTCAGAGACTGTTTGATATTAGTGTCAAAACTGAAGAAATCAAAACCAGAATTAGAAATAGAAAATCAATAGCGAAAAACAAAATCATTTTTCTAATTTAAATGATATTTTATAAAAGTAATCTTTAATACTGTACTTTGATGAAATAGAAAATAGAAATAAAAAAACTATTTTTTCTGATTTTCTATTTTTTGCTTCTATTTTATCCATTTAAGAAATAAAAAATAGAAAATCAAAAACAAAAGTGATACCAAACAGCTCTATTTCATCAAACAGTGAAACGAAAAATGAAAACTAAAAACGACAACGATACCAAACAGTAATAATTACATGAAAACATAACATTTCCTTCGTGTCTTATATGGCCAATACATTGCGATTTTATGCATGAGAGACACAATATCGAATAATTGGGGCAACAAATTCTCATGCTATATATGTTAGTACTTATTTTGCTGGAGTTCGTCTCGAGCTTAAGATGAACCTGATTCTTTTAGATTTACTGGATTCGTGACTAGATACATATAACTTTATATGGGGTTAGATCATTTGATTTGAAAATCAAAATGGATGAACTTTGCGGAATAACTCTTAGATTTTCAGGGCATTGGATTCTCCCTAATGCTTGAATTACTCAAGCCAACATTCTCGCTAAAAGTGTATTCCCCCTCTTCAATTAATGTTAAAATGATTTTTTAATCTCTACTATTGATTTTCAATTCAAGGTTTAACCACATAAAAAAATTTATGTGTTTAGTCACAAATTTTGAAAGGAACAAAAAATAGAATTAGAAGGAGAATTAAGTTAGAAGACAAGTGCTTTGGCCTTGCCACGAAGATAAAATATACCTTGATTTCTTCTCTTATGGAAAATGCATTGCTGCTCCAAAGGGTTGGAGTTACGCTTATGCGGCTTCCTGTCATATATGATCATCAAACACATATGAATAATATATATAATTAGAATCTTAAAATATTTAAGACGAAACTGTAAAAATCGCTAAAAAACCGTTTTTTTAGAAGGCAAGCCCAAGCACAACGTGGAATATCACTCTACATACAGGATAAAAGAAATGAAAAATGAAAGGAATGTACCCCAATATGCATACCTTACCTCTGACCTCACAGTTAAAAGAGGACGACTTACCATTGAATCAACTCCGCTTGACATGATAAACGTTTCGAGTAACTCAGACAATGCAATCATGTCAAACACGTGATCTAGATTTATATAAGAAACTTCAGCGAGCAACACCGCTGGAGTTCTATATGGGATCTGCAGGACAAATAGGATATGCGCTTGTTCCAATGATGCGCATGCCAAGTGGAGTTCTATTTTCTAATGCCTTCAGGTGTCAAACCCCTGATGTCGTGGTTAGGAGAGGACGACTTACCACCGAGTCAACTCCACTTGACATGATAAACGTTTCGAGTAACTCAGACAATGTAATCATGTCAAACACGTTATCAAGATTTATATAAGAAACTTCAGCGAATAACGCCGCTGGAGCTCTATATGGGATCTGCAGGACAAATAGGATATGCGCTTGTTCCAATGATCGCTAGAGGGGTAATGCTTGGTCCAGATCAGCCTGTAATCCTGCATTTGCTGGACATTGAGACTGCTGCAGATGCCTTGATTGGTGTCCAAATGGAGCTGATCGATGCCGCCTTTCCTCTTCTCAAAGGTCACTTCCAGCACCTTGAAATCATAACCTTGAGAAAACAGACGTGCTTTGCATGATGAACTCATGTCTCCCTATCTCAGTAATATCTCGCCTTGAACAAGAATCTGCCTTACTTGTCAAGCAGGTGTTATTGCCACCACAGATATCGTTGAAGCTTGTAAAGGCATTGATATAGCAATAATGGTTGGTGGATTCCGCAGAAAGGAGGGGATGGAGAAGAAGGATGTCCTTTCAAGGAACGTGTCTATTTACAAGGCTAAAGCTTTAGCTCTGGAGGAACATATGTATGAGAACTGCAAGGTTTGACTCCAATTCTGAATCCAAACTATAAACTTGTGTCATGAAGCAGTTAAATTCATAATTTGGAGTTGAGGAACTGAACTACAACAATAACGCCAACCCAGGTACTTCTGTCATGTACAAATAGAAGCGTAATAAGATCCCTGACCACCAAGATGTCAGATTGGATGGACAAAATTCCTGTCATCAAAGTGACAAAGTTAATTAACATAACTAATTAACCAAAGTTGACGAAATTACCTCCTCGGCTAAGGCCTTCTATTGGCAATGACTGCTTCTATCGGCACATTCATCAATTTACAGGTGCTGGTGATAGCGAACCCTGCAAATACAAATGCACTGATTGTGAAAGAATTTGTTCAATCAATCCCCGAAAAAGAACGTCACATGCCTCACTCGGCTCGACCATAACAGAGCTCTAAGACAAATTGCAGAGAGGCTTAATGTTGATGTAAGCGATGTGAAGAATGTAGTCATATGGGGTAACCTCATCAACTCAGCATCCTGATGTAAACCATGCAAGCATCACCACAAGCAACGGCAAGATGCCAGTACGACAACTAGTCGCAGATGGATCATTGTTAAGCCTAAAGAGTAAGCATGAATCACTGAATCTTCAGACCAAAAGTGTTGCATCAATCAAGCGTATGCTCTAATTTCTAGCCAACTTGATGGTCAGAATTCAAGTCCGAATAACCAAAAGACCCTACAACTCAGAAGTCCGACATCTGTAGATAATTGGAGTTTACCTCAATCACAGGTTAAATACTGAGTTCATCACCATGGTGCAACAGAGAGGTGCAGCAATTATCAAAGCACGAAAGCTGTCAAGCGCGTTATCTGCTGCAAATGCAGCTTATGATCACATGCGTGACTGGATTCTTGGAACGCCAAAGGTCAAACACCACTCATCCTAAATTTTTATTCCCTCGGGGCGACTTTTTGTACGTCTTGAACTTGATCTCAATTCCCATACTTTTTCACATCTCAGGGTACTTGGGTTTCCATGGGAGTTTGCTCCCATGACCTGTGTTAACCAAGGATGTGCATGTGTAAATACACAACTAAATATTCTCTCATATTCTCACTGTACATAGTAATTTTCATAATGCAATACCTGTATTGATCTAGCAAGTAGCATCAACCGGCGGCAGGAAATTGTTCGGCTAAACGAAACAGAATTATTATCTATATATCGATAAATCATTCCAACCACTGGATTTTGGCTCTTCTTGAATCATCATAGCGAAGTACAATTGAGTGTTACCTCGACTCAAAAAGCAATAAGTTAGGGCTCCACCAAGGAGCAGTATAATGATCACGTTATCAGCACCGCGAGTGAAAACTACATGGATGTTAATGTTGAGGAATCATCGGGAATTCGCCTGGGGTTGACGGATCGTCATCTGAAAGATTCGAGGGATTGATCGGTGCCACGGGATCAGATAACAACGAACGGAATAGCCGTTGAAGAGAGACTAATGATGATAATCGCATTCTCTGCTTGATAACTTGATGATATAATCTGATAATTAATGATCCTGAAGTATCATATGGTTGTAGGGATTATATGATCCTGAAGTCGCCAAACCACCAATGACTAAGATTATTTGATTTGTCTGCTAAATAAAAAATAAAAAAAATAATGATGATAATGATATGACTTGTAGGGATTGATGAATATCATTTGGAATAATTTTATATGATCTGAATAACAAAAATATTGTTTCACAAGCACAGTACAAGTGCTTATTTCATTCATTAAGCGCAATTAATCATGCATTAAAGGACACATTTACAACATTTATATTTTCATATCTCATGGACCAACAACATATCCCACTTGATAAGCGATCTCAACCAATGTTTTCGTTATGAAAAAGATCTTTAACTTAATATTATAATTAATATAAAACAAAAAAAAATAATATTATTATGATGGAATACTCCGAATCATAAACGACATAGTAAAATCATTTACTATTTTCATTAACAATTAACCCTAAACAATAACATAAACAATGACGAGAGCTATTTACAAATCACAAATTCCTTTTCCATCTTCACCCGCTTCGATAATGTCAATCCTTTCCCCTCATCCATGTCCCTTTGCTTCCCACATCGATCGTCGATTCTTCGCTTCACACGTAGTTTCCGCGTAAGTTCACATTAGGGCAACGAAGCAGTTCCGCAGATCAACGCGGATCGGCTCCTGTTCAACAAACTGGAGACCATTATACAAATAATCGTCGAAGTGAGGTAAATTTTTCTCCTATTAAAGATTCCTGTGGCTCCTGAATTTCGAATCTGTTCGATGTAATAATAGTGTTTTCTGGTGCGATTACCCGAAAAATGGAGCCAGGGTTGATAGTGCGATTGCGCTTAGGGAAAGTGGGTAACGTTTATGTGTGAATAAGTCATAAGTGCATCGGTTGTAATGTTTGGGATTGAATGTATGCTAATTTGGTTCCTTTGGTGGTCTCCTATGATTTAGGTTCTTAAAATAGTGGAAATTAAATCACTCAACATGGGTTGGTTCGATGGCTACGTTTCCTTGAACTCTATGATCAAAGGTTCGACATTTTTTTAGAATATCATAAAACAGTTTTTATGTAATAAAACGTGGATAAGAGTAAAGACTAAGTACATGTTAAGTACCTTGGAGATGATTGCACAGTTGCTGGTTTACATCGCCTTCTCTATTACCAGTATCTTACTTGTTACGCCCTTGGTTTTGTTGTCAGATGAGATAGACAATTATTATTCTCATCAAAACCGACTGTTATTTTCTTTTGCTATCGTGGCTGTTATTTTCTTTTGATTACTTCTTTACGAGTGTCCCAAAAATTTATATGAGTTTAGAAACAATTTTTAAAGGCGAAGCAAGTATAGAAACTGACACATAATAATTCTGCAAGTCTCTTTTCCTCTCAGGTGGTTCAGTTTTTCTGTTAAATTTAGCTATTTTCAATTCTGATATGTTTATGTATTTAATTGGAGGATCGAACGCTGGAAGATTGGGTAATTGAAAAGAGGGATGAAATCGGGGATATCATGTCCTAGAACTATTAAATTTTGAACAGGACCTATTTCTGAACTGCTGTAGTTTTTTTTAGTCTTTGGAAACCTCTTTTTAGTATAAGAGGGATATTGGGGTAGCGATAAACTGATGAAAGTTGCTAGTGTCATATTTGAAAGTATCCAGTAAGTTAATGGCCAAGACCATTAGATTCTGCTTTATTCCATCCCATAGTAAGTTAAAGGTCTCTAGATGATGATGTTGATGCCAATTTTTAGCAATTTACAATGCCGAATAGGTTGCCGATTTATTGTTTTGATGTGTTGCATCTCATGGTTGATCCAAAATCTAAAGAACAGCTGCCTCATCAAATCGTCTGCATTACCTAATATTGATTCAAAAGGGGTCTTTGACATGATAAGCCAAAGACTAGTTTGTCTTTACTCAAATAAGAGTCTTACCTGTGATATTAAAGATTATGTGGTGAGGATGAATTCTTGGAATCAAAAGTAAAAAGCTTAAAGTTTATATCTGCTAATTTTTTCAATTGATTCTTATAAATTGACCATTTAATTTAACCCCATGATTTTGGTGTTACATGTTCACTGTTTGTTTCAAGTATAGATATAAGCAAGCTTTGTGATGCAGAATCAAGTATGGCATTTTACCGGCCAAGCTTTCACCAATATGATGTTTGCCTCTTTTTAATTGTACGAAACCTAGTACTCACTTGCTGTTCCATTTTTTCCAATTCAACACGTTGGTGATAATCGTCAGCTTAGCTGCTGAGGTGATTGTGCATTTGTTATTCTGTCGCAATATTGAAGGGAAATTTTTACTGTGAGCTTGTTACAGAGATATTCAGAATACAAGATGCTGCCTGCTGTGTCTAGGGTCAGGAGACCTATTCTAGGAAACATAGTTTCAGCATTTATGGTGCATGAAATCTCTATGGTTACTAGCACAATTATATCTCCACAGAACAGAGGACTAACGGTCGTGATAGTGGAGTAGATACTAGAAAGAGCTTAGGATATGTATTCAATGGACGGTCAATTATAATTTGCCGTTTTTCTGGCCCCTGATAAGAGAGGCTCATAGGATTTACAGGGACGCGGAGAAGCGCGATAGAAATAAAATGAAAGCATGGGAAGGATTAGTCATGTGTTATGCAAATATTACAACATGTTGAGCAATCTTTGTTCGGTACCTCATCTGTTTTGAGACTCGGGAAAGGAATTAACCGTTAAAGCATGATGACTGCTAGTCTGGTGCATGATCATGACTCTGTTCCCTTTATCTGTTTGATGCAGATCAATCGCAGCTCGACTATGAATCATAAAAGTTGGCCAGAGTTATGTGAAAAAGACGCCTTTGCTGACAGGGTTAGTCCTTTCGTGGTTAGTTCACTGGTGACATTACTGGCGAGCTGATACGCAGAAAGTGTGAGTTCTCAACGATCTCTTTTATCTAAAAAAAGGGTATCATCTTTCATTTTCCTTCACCTCAGCATGTTTGCTTCCAAGCGTAATTTACTTGATACTTGGAAATTCATGGGTTTACCAACTTACCATGTTCCCTTTCGTGGGACTGTCCCGTTACTCTTAATGTTTACAACCAAGCACTGTCAATCAAACTGTACGAGAAGCTAGGAAACTGGAAATCCGTATAGTTTCTCTTTCAGTTCCATTCTACCATACCCATTGAGGGATTTGTATCCTCACTTGGTGGTCGCGATCTTAACCTTTTTCCTTCCACAAATGCTCATGACGCCGAGTCATGTACGAGAGATGTAGCATAGGTTGTTTGCCCCCCTTCCTTTTTCTTTTGATATGTGTCCTTTTGTTCTGCTGGTGCTTGCTTCCTAGTCACTCTCAAGCTGTCAGAGAAAAGCGGAGCGTACTATGTTAGCGCTTGGCAACCAACTACCCAACACCGAGCTCATTTGAAGGTTTTGTCTAGTGAGAGCCCCCTGCTTGTGACTTGTGATGCTTGAACTATGCAGACAAATTTGTCATGTCTTCCATGGTCTCCCGAACAGTGAATGCTTCACATGGAGCTTAGAGGAACTGTCCAGTCAAATTTCCGCAACCTAGAACTGCCGTCCTTGTATTTCCAATCTCTTAGTTGATCAGATCATCCCTATGATTTGAGTGACATCAGTCTAAGCGTGACAAGATATAATCATAGGTATTTTAGTTGTTGAACAGAGCAAAAATAGGTACTGAAAGGAACGCATTACTTGTGGTAGAGAATCTTTGAGTTAGGATTGATCATGTTCTAAGTGATAGGTTGGGGCTGGTTGGCGAAACTAGAGGACCGTTTTCGAGGGATTTTTGTGTGATGATGTTCTCCTATGTTTAGATTGAAGGTAATTATTAGACTGGCTTTGTGTTATTCTGAATGATGTGGTTATCATGAGAGTGTGTAAAGAGGATATTTTTAGTAAAGGTGACACTAATTAGGAAACAGAGACAATACCTTGTATCAGATGAGAGGAGGACATTATGAAATTGGTTTAACCATTCAACACATTTGCATAGGATTTCAATTGAGTACACTCGTGAGAAGAAGTGAGATGATTTAGATAGACGATTAGAGGGGCAGAGGACCATGTATAAAATCTGGAATGATGTTTTTCTTCAAGAAGGATACATCACGGAGAACATTTGCCAAAACAAAAGAATGACGTAGTTATATCCATGTAGTCGAACATGAGATGGCTTAAATACTTGGTGTGTTGCTATTATTGTTGCATTACATTGAAGTATATGCACACTTTGTCATGACTAGCTCTGATCAAGTTCATCCTCTTTGACCCTCAAAATCCTAAATGATGATGATGATGGCGTGATGTACGAAAGCCATAAGGGAACACTAATCATTTCCTAAGATTTCTCGATCTTCCATCCATTTATTGTGGTTGAATATGTTCTAGGCTTGTCCACACCCGCCCCCTCCCTTTCACTGTTGTTTTTTTCTGCACTCGAGGTTGCATTATACTACTTGTTCTGGTTTATTGTTTTGGAAGATTGATTCTGTATCTGCACATTCAGAGCACATTCATGGAGTATTTATTGTAGTAGTTTTTTCTTTTATTTTTCGCCCCTTGCAGCATTAAACTGCCGCTGTGCTGGTCCATCATAGTAGTATATTTTTTCCTGTATCCAGTTAAGCAACTTCCTCAAGTTTAGTCTGGCAGATTTCAGCTTTTGAGAGCGAAAAGAAGGAATTATGGTCCACGGCGATGTAAATTCTGTTCCGGTACCAGCGTACTCGGTACAAGCAGCGGCATTCGAGGGGTTCCATGGAAGGACGAATTTAAGGAGGAGGAGAAGGAATCAGTGGAGCTACTGTGAAAAAGAGCACTTTGTAGAAGGAATGATGAAAGGCATGAATTGCATGGAACAGAATTGAGTTATTGCTGCAGTGAAGAAGGATAACATTTCGTCCCCGCTGAGACGACTCTGAAACTTTTGAGCAATGTAACATTATGTGGTACATTCTACTGTTCATCGGTTGTGATTAGTTCATGTCAACCAGTGGGAATAAGCATTAGCCAGGTGAAACTTCTTTTCTTCCTGAGTTCGTATCGTCTTGTTTGCAGTTGTCAATGTTGACCACTAACTCGATGACATCGTTTGTGCAGTCGTTCTTAAAACGATAATTGGTAAGCTTTCGCTGACGAAATATAAGGAAATCTGTAAGTCTTTGTCCTCTTATTTCTTAGATTGTTTTTGTTCGTGATCAACTTTGATTACATGCAATGAGTGTTAAAAAGAGGTCGGCATATTCTCAATTGCAATCCTCTTGAGTTTTTGTTCTCCTCATTACAGTGGATGGGGGCCTGAAAATGCTGCATTGCATTGTTTTGTGGAGTCAATTTTTTGTTGTGTACATTTTGGGGGAATTTATTGACATTGATTTCGAATCTATCCAAGTGCCTAACTCCCTAGGATTTTTACGAAACTTAGAAACCAAAGAGGAAAAAAAAACAAATGTTTTTTTTGTGGTTAATTTTTTTGAGTGGGGGCCTTGTGTACACGTGGCAAAATATTGGCCAGCTCAAAATTAATAATAAACCATCTTTTTCCTGCAACCCTTGTTTGTATGATTTCATTATAATGATCAAAGGTTATAAGATGTTGACAATACGAAGAGAATGGAAAGTTTGTTTCTGGCCATTTGTTTCTTTCTGGTTTAAGTTCAGTTTCTGTGATAGAAGAAGTACATCATGCAAGGCATGGCATATAAGCTGGTTATAAGTCATTGGTGTTCTTTTGTTTATCTGAAAGGTTATATTGTTGATGTATAAGATGCTTAAAGCCAAGGCAAAAGATTAGCGAAAATTAATTTATTGTGTTTTATTGGAGTATTTTCGATACTCTTATCAAATCAATGATAGTGATGTTAGAATTTTGTTTAAAAGATACTATGATAGTAGGAGCGGCTCTTGTCATGAAATCAAAAAAAAAAATTAAAAACAATTAAAATTTTAAAAAAAAATTTAAAAATTACTCTTTCCGTCTCATAATGTATGTGATATTTTTCTATTTGGATTGTCTGGTAAGTTTTTTATCTGAAAAATACAAAATAAAGTGTACTCAATACATTCGTTATCGTCTTTTACAGTCGTTATAATAAACCTCAATATCATTATATAAATATGTGTTTTTTTATGAAAATTTATAAAAATTGATCACACGTATAAATTTTTGTATCGGCTTAAACAATTACATGTAATTTGGGTTGGGAAAATAAAAGAAAAAAGAAAAATCTGTGGGTGGGTAACGGGCGGCACAACTGATGGCAGTACTAATATTCGTTTATCAATTACTTTTACAAACTTAATTAATCATTATAATGACCTCGTTTCTAATATCCTTAAAAAAAAAGGAAATTGGGGGATTTATTCATGATCATCTACTTGAGACTTAAAAGATTTTTATATTTATTTCGTTCCATAATTTTTACAATGATATATATTTCAGAATATTTTTTTTTATTCTTAACGATATCAAATTTTTTTTAAATAGATTGAGAATCAAAATTTATAACTTAACTTACAATTAATATCTCATAATAATTTTATAAAAAATAATATTAAATTATATTTTAAAATATATATGTTTGGGACATAAAGGAGTACCATGTAAAATCTAACGATATTCAAGATGACCATGTGCTGGTCTATTGGTGGGAGGAGTTAGTTTGACGAAACTATTGGGATATATCTGATTGGGTCGAGTTTCCCTACAATTGAGTCAACGTGCGTGTCAGCCTTTTCCCCCCCCGGAAAGCAGAAAGGGTAAAAAGAGATTCAAACTCTCTGGCACCATAGCTTACCTTTTACGGACCACCTGCCCTCCTTGCAATTCCAATATTGCCCCACATTCTTCTTCCTTGCTGGGCTAGTCTCCAGGGGCAGTTCCGTCACTTAACCTCGCATGTCACGGTGCTTGCATCCTCCATTGCTTGCGTTCGTTTCTCGTGACTCCAATGTGTCATGTGACAATTATATGGATAAGTTGGCGTACGTACTACCTCGATTTCTTGAATAAGGTCACTACAAATGTTCGATACCTAAGAAGCCGAGTGAAGAAAATAAAGAAAAAGGTTGTGAAAGTGATACTGTTAGATAGTGATCATGAAGCATTTGCTACGAGACTGGGATTGCTTTGCCACTGCCCCCTGGGGTCTTGGCCGCACACAAGTACACATCAAAGAGAAAGGAAAAGTGTACGGACCTTAAAGAACACTTGTATTCGTTGGTGCATCAAACTTTTCTGCTGTCTTCTTGCCGGCAAGCACAGCGGCATTTTGCACCAGTTCATATTTGGATCCTGAACTGGAACCTTGATCTTCATTTCGTCGGGTCAAGTCGGGTTTTTACTTGTCCGCGTTTACTTTTCACTTAAATTCATTCTGTTAGGCTCATGGAAATAAGGTGTGTCTCTTCACCAGGTCAAGATAATGTCCCCAGTTGGCCGGTATCGGTATTGATCAGGATGACTTTGGAGGCATCATTGGAAATTATAGTTGTCGTGTGTCATAGAACATCGTAAGTTTCGCGTACATGGTTTGCAATAGGATTCTTGATTCATGGTTCACACTATGTAGAGCATCATCCATGGTTCAGATGTGCTGTCATGCACATAACATTTAGACATTCTATATATATAGTGAGCTCGAAAACGACTTACTCCGTTTGATTGCGACTGAAGCCTCTGGAAAAAAAAACTTTGAAATTAGTTTTAATCACAAAAGTTCCTATGTAGTCTCTTTCATGTCATAGTTGATGTGTATAGTTCTAGCTAAGTTGTTTGTTGACTTGAGTGGTCAAAGTGATGACTCAGTAACTCATTCGTCTGGTGACCAGATGGTATCAAGTGAAAATGATCATACTTATAATGTATCCTCCTCCTAAACAACAAAATTGAGGCAGGAACACATAGTCACACATGGCCCACCCACTCTCGGAGTCACTCACTAACTAAGTGACTCAATTAAACTCGATCGGTAACTCACTCACCGAGTCGACCGAGTGACTCGATTACTCTTTAAAACTCTCGGTCAATAACACTCCCTCATATAGTGCGATGCGCCAGACCAAGAAATGATATATGATGGCATAGATAGGAAACTGATAATCAGGAGCCCAAACAAATTGCATGGCAATGTGCAATGATTCTGATATACTAATATGTCTTGAGAGAGTAAAAAAGAAGCCCCCCACTCTCCAAAACTCATCCACACACACAGCTCCGAGTGAGTTATGTTCAAGAGAGTATAACTCAGAAGAGAGCAGAGCACAATTATCTCTGACCAAGCCGCCCTCCTCATTTACTCTCTTCATCACACCACACTCACTTTCACAGCTGAGCTGCAGCCTCCAGTCCCTCTTAACAAACTCAAACTCACTCTTCACAGCTTCCACTTTTCCTTTACTCTCTTCTCTTCTCTTCTCCTCAACCCAATTGGGAGCCTCAGCCCCCAGCTAGCTGGCTACCTAAGCTAAGCTAAAAGCTAAACTAGCTAATCATCTACTCTATACATAGCTGCCTATTGCTCTCCTGCCAAATCTTTTGCTTCCTTGCTTGTGCTAGCTTGTGTCTCTCTCCGTGAGACACTTCAAAAGCACCAGCACAGTAGTGAACATCACCAACACCACCATCACCACCACCGCACACAAACAAGAAGAGAATCCACTGCACCAGAAAACAGAAACACAAGCATAAACAGAACAACCACTCCTCTTCTTCACTTCCAATTCCCCATTATTCACATTTCTCATTCCAATATTCTATTCATCTTTGGTTCTCAAATGGCTTTCCATTTGATCATCACTTCCACAAATCACCTTCTCTAAAACCCCATTTGCCATTCTGTCTTCTTCGGGAACCAAGACTTTTGATGTTATCTGGCATTTGTTAGAAGTATATATATATATATATATATTGAGCGAAAGGCGATATGTTGGACTACGGGTGGGACAATCCGTCCCAGCTGATGCAGCTGACTGGCTCCGACGACACCACGGGCCCCCATGACCCCTCCGACGACCACCGTTCCCGCCAGCTCTACGACCCCTACTCTGTCCACCACGCCTTCTCCGTCGACACAGGAAACGGTGGTGTCACCTCTGTCGACGGCATTGGCGGTAATGGTGGGTTCGGAATAGTCCAACCATCCCACTCAGCATTCTCCCTCTACAACTACCCTTACAACCACCACCAGCAGCCGCAGGCACCCTCACACTACCCGTCGGTCCTCGACCCACGCGCCTTCACTGGCGCGTCGTTTCCACCTCCCAACCCATCCCTTCTCTCCCTTGACATGATGACTGCCGCCGCCAACGCTGTCAATGCTCCCGGCCCGACGGGGTACATGATGATCCCAAAGAACGAGCCGGCCGGCCCAAGCCTGATGGACTATACGAGCCGGATCGGGCTCAACTTGGGCGGCCGGACGTATTTTTCTGCTGACGATGATTTCGTCAGCAGACTGTACCGAAGGTCGAGGCCTGATTCCGGCGCGATTAATGTGCCTCGGTGTCAGGCCGAGGGGTGTAACGCTGATCTTAGTCATGCTAAGCATTATCATCGCCGTCACAAGGTCTGTGAGTTTCACTCCAAGGCGTCGACCGTCATCGCCGCTGGTCTAACACAGCGGTTCTGTCAGCAATGCAGCAGGTTCGAATTTACTACCTTAATCACCTCCTTTGCTCTCTTTCGGTGCAACTTTTACTCCTTTTTTTTAAATTTACTCGACACATGAACGTATGTGTACTATTGATTGTGTGTACCTACTTGGTTATTTTCACCTTGAACGGGTTTCACTGAATAATTATTCAGTCATTCTGAGTGAAATTCTGTAGAAGATTCAGAACTCTTATGTTGATGGTAAAATGACGAAAATGGGCAAGAGGAATGGTGCGTGTAGCTAATGATTGGAAGGGTCCGTACAAGGGGAGATCCCGAGGGCATTTGTGTCTCCAGCGGAATTTGTATTGAATTTTTTGGGCGTTTTGTTCCCCCTTGAACGTACACTGTTGCCTTGCTTTCATAACTCTTTTTTGGTGTTCATAATAAAAACCCAGTCAACATATGTAAGAACAATAGTACTAGCAGTAACTAATTGCTGCTCTGACTGTCACTGTAGGTTTAACGGAACTGAGAATGTGAGATTAATTAGTGTCCCTTTTTGTTGTTAATTAATCCTATAGGTTTCACCTCTTGACCGAGTTTGATAACGGGAAGAGGAGCTGCCGGAAAAGATTGGCCGATCACAATCGCAGGAGGCGGAAGTCGCATCAATCGAACTCATCGCAGGATGGCCGCAACTCGCAGACTGAATCTGCCCAGAATTCACCGTCTGAAAATGTTCCTAGTAATTACCTCACCCTGCACTCTACTCTCCTCTTTAATCTGAGATTAATCGATCTGCTAAGAACTAACCATAACTGTTTATGTCGTCGCTTCGTTACAAAAATGTTAGCACTTAGCATATGCATTAACAAAGACAATCTGATGACCCTTCAAATGTTACTAAGATTAAAATTGATGGTCATGCTGGAGTTAATCTAGACATTATATAGTGTTTGGTATCATGTGTTTGACAATGTTTTCTATCATCTCTTGAATCATTGGTTTGGTGAACTGGAACTGTTGTCCATCAATTTGGTAGGTGGAAAATGAGCAAATGAAACTTATCCAACATTTTCACTGTTTCCATTCCATCGTGCTCATTTTTGAAGTGAACATATTTCACTGTTAATGAGCAAACTACAAAATATTGCATATTTCAAGTGAACATAAATCATTCAATGCAACTCATGTCATGACGATTTTTGATGGAAACTTTCCGTCGTAATGCATCAATTAATACCACTAGCTTAGAGCTTGATGACCAAAAAGGAGAATTTTGTTCGATGGTCTTTTAAAGAACTCCATTGCAACGTTCGGGTTTTATATAGCGACTATTGTGCTCCTCTCTAGAGGTGCAAAATACTAACGCAGTTGGCTTTGCAACGGATACTTTGTAGTTCTGTACAATTTTCACTGTTACCATTCCATCGTGCTATGGATTGGAGTACGTTAACTAGTCAACTATATTTCCATCAACCAATAAACAGTTCTATTAGCGATCGCATAGAAGATACTACTAGCCGTACGTACACATTGCTGATTGTGCATTCCCTTTGGTACATAGAATTGTATATATATACATGATTTGGCGAAGTCCTTTCTTGATGATCTATGGTCTTGTTTCAGGGTCACCATCAGATTCAGGGGCTCATTCCTCGTCTTCTGTGACAATCGCAGTATCTCCGCCGAGAATGTCACTGGACTCCTTCGGGCAAAGGATTTACAATGGCACGGCATCCTCAGTATCTCCAAGCTCTATGTTTTACTCTAGTGGATAGAAGGACATCACGATCGTGCAAAAAGATTGACATGAATGGCAATAACGTCGGTAGCCCAAAGTAATCGGATTAATATGAGGTAGAATTTACTGTGATTTGTTAAATTAATTCTCGCTTTTTTCAATGTTATTTTGAGATGATCTAATCAATTATTAGTGTGTTGTATTAGTTGCTAGCCACCTAGGAGGTAGAGAGACATGATCAAATGGAGAATGCCATGGGAGCTAACTTTTCCTAGAAAATTGTTTTGCTTCCTTCCTCTTTGAGGCTCTGAGGTTTTTTACTGCATGGTGAATGTTGCTATACTCAATTTAATTACATCTTTTCTGCGACCGAGTTCTTGCGATCATCCATTCCATTCGTTCTTATAAAGCCTGCACTCGTAACTCGTCTACCAGATACATATCAAGCAAACGTGGAAAACATTACTTTTAGATATACATTCACGGACATGAGTCAAAATTTATCTCGATATAAATTCAGAGTGATGCCTTGAATTCATTTGTAACTCGAGACTGGAAATAGCGTTTGGCAGAGAGGGTACGGTGGGTGGTTGATGATGCAGGTGGCAAAAATTTCCGTTTCTGGTGAATCCTTTAGTATGAATGAACCATGTGTGACTATTTTTGCCTTATGCAAACAAGTGTTCTTTAGCTAGTACACTTCAACACATAGGATCTGTAGAGTGCATGAGTGTGCGGTTGATATGATGACTTGACACCATCCACTCATCTCTTCTATCGACAGACCAGAACAGCATCTCAATATTAAAACATGTTTGATATTGATTAATTTCATAATAAATAATTCATCTTTCTAATTATGTGATCAATGTTGATAGAGTAATTGAATTTTTGCTCATCCTTAATCATGTCAAGCTTTTAACCAACAATAACTACATCAATGATAATAGTAACATTCGATTCCCAAGGATCAACTATGTACAATACTTGCATAACATCGGCCTCTCTTTCGGGGCACATAGTTTGTAAATATGCACATAAAGGTAAGTATAACTTTCGGATTTGTGAGATATGGATGAGATAGGGAAATTGGAGCAAAGATAGAGATGGTTTCGGAGAGCCCTTTCTTTCAGTGTCTCCTACTAGGAGGCCAAATCTCTTTCCTTGTTTCTTTTTACAAAGTAGAAGTGATATATGTACAGCTCCTACGTATCCAAACCCGTTACATCATTTTTTTTATGCTCAAATGTCGATCAGAAATTTGATAGTGAAATGCTTGTATGTGTGATTTGTGTGTTTGGCATCTTATGTGGGGTCCCACCTGTAACAAAAGTTGTACTGGTTTCTTCAAATCACTCTCATCATACAAGGGACCATATCGCATCACATATCATGTCCTCATCTGAGATGTGGTTTCCTTTGTTTGATGTTGATTGTTGTTGCAATCTTTGTTGGAATACTAGGCAACTTTTTATGGGTTATCTTGAAGATTGAGATATCACGATCCATCCATTATCAACAAACCCTTCGTGTCAACCATTGTTAAATAGGCATATGTGCTAAATATAGAGTTCAAATTGGCTCAATGATATAATTATTTCTCTAATATTCACGTGATCAATGAAAACATCAACCGACAATATCTTACTTTTTACTCCAATCAGATTATATATATGCTCGACGGAACTATATTGGTTGGAACAGAGATCACAACCAAGCACCTTGACTCAAGCCAAGTTAGATTTATGCAATGCAGATCCACCAATGACGAACCGATGTTACAAGGTCATTCCGCCAAAGTATTAAAAAAGGTCGTAAATTCGTATTAGAGCGACGAACACCGGATAACTCCAAGTCATACCAATAGTACACATGACACGAGTGCTGACATGGATCGAGCATTGTCGACACGATGAATCACAGACAAAGATGGAGATAAGCCACATGCCTCACTGACTGAAGATCCAAATGAATCGAACAAGTACCAAGTTTGTTACAAAAAGTACTTACACAACCAAAGTGGCAATGGCTCATGTCACCCTTGGCCTGGGGTTTCCCTTCCCTGTTTCCCTGTGGAGCTGGAAATGCACACACCAGGTTATCCAAAATCGACATGACCGTCATGTCTATGAAGTTAGAGAGCTCGGATCTCGGGGGGGAAAAATCTGAATGTTTGGACCAATCGGGTTATCATCAAAATGACGAACTGCATTTCAATCATGGTAAACGAGCATTCGTCTAGTTCACTGAATTTCAAGTTCTTCGTAACCAATGTAACATCAAATAACAATCAGTGATGTAAACAACTCAAAATATGG
Organism: Drosera spatulata; assembly: GCA_035668315.1. NCBI lineage: Eukaryota > Viridiplantae > Streptophyta > Magnoliopsida > Caryophyllales > Droseraceae > Drosera > Drosera spatulata. Next base: position 32,112 of record JAOVYX010012878.1, read on the forward strand.
AAAGCAATCGGTACTGGACACGTAGTATCAAGGTTCACAGAAAGAATTGCTTGCGAAAAAAAAAAAAAAAAAAGCACAAGGATATGACATTGCAACTTTTGAGATACCAAGACAATAATGTAGTTCAGGTAGAGATAGAGATGCTATTCCAACCATCACACCGATATGTTAGCGGGTGTTGGGAAAAGTCGGTGTGTGATGCACCAGAAATTGTTCAGCACTTTTTTCTTATTGTGCTATAAAAATAGGATAAATAAATAATCCAAAAATAAATAGAGTCGACACCAAAATTTTACGTGGAAAACCCCTTAAAAATAAAAGAGTAAAAACCACGAGACCGTTGCGGTACCAAAATATCCACTAAAAAGGGATTACAAATATCGTCCCTAGACTGTGCTAGGGGATTACAATC
>JAOVYX010012889.1:0-32518 GCA_035668315.1 Drosera spatulata
AAAACATACTCTAGAGGGGGAATCAGCCCATTGCCAATTATCTTCGGCCAGATCAGACATGCTATTGTCAGGTAAACTAACATTAGCATAGAGGGACACAACTTCGTCTTCGGTCAAGCACCTTGGCCACAGAAACACATCCATTACATGCATCTTCGCTTCAACTCCCTCACTATCTGACCTCCCAAATGCATCCATGTCTGTCGGAGGACGAGCACCAATCCAAACTTCCGTTCCTGGCTCCCAAATAACATTGGAAGCATCAAGTACTAATTCGGACTGATAACCATCAAAAGCCCCGTCTATGTAACAGGTTGCTTCACCTAGATCAGCATCTATAACCATTGATATGAGATGCCACCTGCAACTCAACAAACATGCAAACTCATTAACAAACGGGAATTAATGACAATAATAGTCCCAATAGTAGCAAATCAGTTGTAAGCAGAATAGTACTATGCATAGGTATGCATCACTATATAGCTCGTGTTCCAGGTGAACATTCATGGGTATATCAAGAACTTGAAGAGTACCAAACACATGTCTAGTTATGTGAACTACACAGTGAAGCAACGAAGTAAGGTCAAACAGATGGCAAAATTTGCTGGTGCAAGAAATTATGCAAAAGGAAGTACACCCATGAAGAAGACAAGGCCATGAGCACATAAGCAGTGTGCTCAAAACATAAACCTAATAACAGTGGAGAAACACACAACAAAACGTGCTTCATTCTCATCTCAGGGTTTCAAATTCAAAAGATAAAACGGGAGCACAGTGATGCAATCAACTATTGTGGAGGTAAAAAAGAAAGTGAGGGTTTAAATGAAAACTTTCTGTGCACCACACAAGAATTAGCCGACAAAATAAATACATCTGCATCATATGGTTGAAAGAATATCAGTCTCTCCCAGTATGCTGCTTCTGCAATAATAAAACAAGGAAGAGAAAGCAATCCGAAACATGGAATGGAACGGTGGAAGATGGACAAAAGCACTAAGATAGATAACTGATATGATGGCAATTACATTTGATGAAAGCAATTTTCAGAAATGCCAACCAACCCACCTTCCATCAGTGATGCTTGTCCCGCTGATGCTCCACTCCTTTGCCACGGTCGTTTGTCTGTCAGTTTTAGTAATTAGCTTAAGCCCAACCTGTCCTGCTTCTATCCCTTGTTCAGAACCAGCTACCACAAATTCCCAGCATAATTTCTTCTGGAATTCTGTACCAAACAGGCAAACTGGTCCTGACTCGGACTGGATCATTACTGCAGCAGAGAAGCTAATCTTGCGACTTTGACACACAATTGGGTCAAGGTCTCCACAGTGTTTCCCACCTGTCGTGGGCTCGTCATCAAGAACACAGACAGCACCAGCAACCCCCGTCTGCTAAGACGAGCAAAGTTTCAGGCTTCCAAATCGACAAAGTTACCGATGAAACAGAACTTCAAACACTGATTATATAGATGGTTAAATGCCAAGTACAGCAAAATTATGCAAGTTTACAACCTTAATATGCTGAGCAAAATACAAGAAATGCAGATGAAGGAGCTTTTAGAAGACAACCTGGAGAGCTCTACGTGCCAACTGAGCCTTGCGTATACGGCCAGCAATATTTGAAACCCTCTCTCGAGCAAAGGAGTCACCAAGAACAGACTCACCACCAACAGCACGCACTGCAGCAGCCATTGCTGCTGCCTCCCGCCCACCAGCGTTGGGAATAGAAGACATGAGGGAAGCCTCAATCTCCTTCCACTTACGCTCTTCCTTTTCCAAAAGAGCTTTCCTCCTCTCTTTTCCCCTTCCCTCCTCTTCGCGTCTCTGTATGAATATTTCTTCTTCCATCTCCTTTTCTTTCAGGTAACTACGAGGATAAATGTCTCAGCATGTAAGCAGATGAACAAATAGCATTCAAAATAAGAAAAAAGAGAGCAAGCCACTCAATCTACCTTTCTTGAATGAGCTCAAACTGCCTCCTATCTTCAGGCATCCATTTTTTGACATTTTTGGCACTCAAATCTGGAAGTCCAATGCTGTCGAGAAAGAGTCGCAGCCGAACCTCGTCCTGCAACAGGAATTTAAGAGGGACCATTGGCAGTCTTGAAACATGTGATACTGTACTACAAAAGAAAATATAACATGGAAGGCAAGATAAAAAGAAGGTACAGTATCTACCTGCACTCGTTCTGCTTTTGCAGTCAAACCGAGCAAAAGGAGTAAATAGCCACCAAACTTGTCCCACATATATACCCATTCCGTATCAATTGCCTCTTCTAAAGCAAGAATACGAGCATGTGCACATAATTCCCTTCTATGGCCCATGTCACTGGCATGGTCACGGCAAAACAGTAGGCCATTTCTGAATTTTGTGAGGATAGATCCAGCTGCTAACTCCTCATTTCGCAACCGATCTCTCAATTTTATCACATCTGCTCTAGGAAGCACAAAATTTCCAGCCCTATCCCGCATGCTGGTAGGATCACCAACTAAAAGAGCAGCTGAGCTAGCAGACCGTTGTGGAGCTGAGTAGGTCCCAGAGATGGCATTTCTTGTCTGTGTTGAGTTTGAAAATCACACCCTCAAAACTCAAACGGAATAGTAACTTAAAAATAAGAGTTGTCACCATATAAGTTCTTTAAATCTTTTGCTAATTCCAAATAAGTCCCTAAATCTTCATAATTCGAGTTTACTCTATCGAATCTTTATTTATTGGACAAAGCTAATTAAACGCAAAGCTAATAGTTTTTAGAAATATCATAATTATATTGTTAGAGTTGAAGAATCCATACAATCCAGAGCTTCTTCAACTCTAACAATATAATTATGATATTTCTAAAAACTATTAGCTTTGCGTTTAATTAATCCATCTCTCTCGATAAAATAAACAACGATTTGAAGAATTAGTGATAAATAAAAATTGTTTTGCTTGGAAACAGGGATTATTTTGTCCTAGAATAAATATATGAGGGACTCTATTGGAATTATAAGGTTTTAAGACAAGAATGGATTATTTTTGTCCTACACAACAATTTTAAATATTATACTGAAATTATGAAGGTTTGGGACTTATTTAGAATTAACGAAGATTTGAGCCTTTTATGGCAATAAACCAAAATAACTATCATGTAGGGAAATGAAGAACAACAATCTGACTAGAATGTATTAGACAAGTTAAAACAACCTTCTAAGGGAAAATGAAGTGTGAAACTCTGGCCACTAGGTGTCTCTAACGGCTGAAGTTAAAAACATAATGGGTCAGATGAAAACATAGAAAAGCTAATCAAGATCTTTTTAGACTAACTATTGGAACTAATTATTCATGCCTACACACATTGTGCAAGACAGACACTCCCTAAGACCAAACTTTTAACTTCAAAAATAAATTTACCCCCTGTAACGAGGAAGAGCACATGAAACACATGACTAAATATATAAGAAAAAACAGTTCTAATTGCTGATGAGTAAAAACAATAAGATATTCAAGGACTCATGCAGGTGAGACTCCTGGATTGATGAAAGTTTATAGCAACTATCTCCTAGAATTTGAAGTGTGAAACTCTGGCCACTAGGTGTCTCTAACGGCTGAAGTTAAAAACATAATGGGTCAGATGAAAACATAGAAAAGCTAATCAAGATCTTTTTAGACTAACTATTGGAACTAATTATTCATGCCTACACACATTGTGCAAGACAGACACTCCCTAAGACCAAACTTTTAACTTCAAAAATAAATTTACCCCCTGTAACGAGGAAGAGCACATGAAACACATGACTAAATATATAAGAAAAAACAGTTCTAATTGCTGATGAGTAAAAACAATAAGATATTCAAGGACTCATGCAGGTGAGACTCATGGATTGATGAAAGTTTATAGCACCTATCTCCTAGAATTTGCTATCAAAGAACAACACACGCACACACAAAAGTTAGCAGCCTGCCATGATGCCATGGTGTATACTATTTGCTAGACATTATTGTTAAGTCAAGAGCAAGTTCAATACCACAAGTGACGGATGACTTTCAGATTACAGAGCTTTCAGGGTTAGTTGAAGTCACAAAAACTCAGCCTAGAGCATGTAAGTTCTACCAAGTAACAAAGAGGTAATGTCATTACACAAGGAATAAAGCAAAATGAGATGACTGAAGAACTGAAGGTTTACCACGGTTAGCAATGCAAAATAGTTAAGAGGTAGAACTCAAAGAAACAATGAACACGATACCTAAGACCATTTTAATTTCAAGCATTATTATGCTATGGCGTACAGTCAATTAATGGAGGGCATCCCCAGAAATAGAACAAAATGGCGATAAAAGCCCTAAAATCATCTCGTTCAGTAGACAAGCACATATTTAGGTCAGTAGACAAGCATTGTGTTTTTAACAATGGGGCTTTTCTCTCCTCATGCGTTTGTGGTAGCCAAGCGAGGCTGATTCAAAATCAGCCCCTTTTTACCAAAAGGGAAATCTGGCATTGGAGCAACTCATGAACAACATAGCCACAAAACTAGAGGCAAATAAATGTATGGTGTATATAGATTTGCAAGTATGCCAAGTAGTAATTTTCACCCCACGAAAATCTCACATGGACTAGTGAAGATACATCTATGTCCCTTCTGTAGCCTAAACTCCTATACACTGAAATACATTAAACTCCTAGTAGCAATTGGCAACTTAAGCGATTAGGGAAACATTCAAAAAGAAGCAAGGAATCACTAATGCACATGAAATTACAAATGGCATTCACTGTCATTGAAATTGCACCATTCGGTGCTTTCCCCTACTTCTTCTTTAAGGGATGTAAGATATCTTTTTCTTTTCTCTCTTTTGTGTGAGCTTGTGTGTATTCTGATTGGGAAAAGGGGAATTTGGAGGTGGGGAGAGCAGGTGTCCTTTTCAGGGCAACGTGATATCCCTTCGAGGAATTGAACCTCACCTTAGTAGAAGATCTAGCAATGGCCTGAACAATGGTCTCTTTGCTGAGGTAGTGAACAGCATCCTCCATCATCTGTGGAACAAAAAGGACACAATCACTACCGCAAATATGAACCCAATATAGTGGAAGAATCACATGACAGAAATAATATGATTTGAAGAAAGTAAAGCAGAAGATGACCTTTGAATCAACAATAAGTGAAAATTGATTTGATGCAAGTAAATTGCCAGTTAGTATTAGGCATTTAGGCTATTAGCAGAAGCTACCCTAAGGAGCATTTTCACACCTGAAGTGTCAAACAAGGACGAGATACAGCAAATCCGAAAGCCACAACAAGAGTAATTGCTGATACAGCAGCACCAGCATATGGAGAATATATCTTCAGGCTAGCAACAACACCCCATCCCTCGATGGCCAATGCAATAGCATAGAGCACAAGGAAGGCCGCGCTGAAAAATAAGCCTCATTAATCTCAACATGTACATACAATACAGTTACTTTACAGTTATGGCCAGCGGGACTAAGCATCAAGTAAACTGAAACAGATAAATCCACACAAGCAACCACAATGTCCACAAACCTGACATTCTTTGCACTATCTGCATGAGCATCATAAACATATACAGGAAGGACTCTTGGAGAATAGACCACAATAGGAGGAGAAAGAAGAACCTGCAAAAAAGAGTGAACGCACACAGGGGATGTTGGAAGAAATCCCAAAAAAAGGAAAAAGAGAAAAGAAAAGATACTTACAGTTAATGCTCTTCCTGCAAGGAGGAACAAAAAAGAGAAATATCCCACTGAAGCACCAATAAAAGGTTTACCTGACAAACAGTAAGATATGATATTAGGCTCACAATACAAGCATAAAGAAGATATGCAAGCATAGCAATCCTGATAGCATTAGAATTTGAGATGAAAAATAAATAAATCAGAATTACCTTCAAGCCAACCCACTACAAAGGCTGCTAAACCGAGAAGAAGAGAAAGAAAACAGACAAAGAACATCTGTGCTCTAGTCAAGTAGAAATTATTTGAAGCCCAACGATGGATGGCACCAATAGTCAGCACAATCAAAAGGAGAACTAGAAGAAATGCCACCCCAATCTGTGATATAGGAAAAGAATATTTAGTCTGTAAATTGTAATCAGGATGCACCCAAAGAAAATAAGACTAAAACTTTTAGTATTAGTTATTATGAGAGAATTAATTAATATGGATGATAAAAATCCTCATTAATCTTGAGTTACCGCCCAAGGCCTGACGATGACTATAACGGCTGAAATTGCACAAAGCAAAAGAAGAAACCCAATTATGACAAATATATAGACACCACGAGAAAGCTTCCAATTATCATCCTTCCTGCAATTTCAAAAGAACACCACATCAAGCTCCCTCAATTAAGTCTACAATATCCGGAAGACACAAAATGAGAGAACATAGAATACCATTTATACAACCCTGAGCACAATGATAATACTGCTGGAATGCACAGAAGCAGAAGTAGAGCAGCAAGAAAATCTCCATCTGTGGGAATGCCGTTGACCCGAGAATTCACGACTTCCACATAGGACACACCACAGAATGCCACAAGCACAGCTGAAACAGAAAGGTGAGAGGCATTAGTACAACAATCATAAGCAAAAGCAGCCTGCAAACACACTTCTACAGAGGCAACTAGGCAAGCGGAAAATGACAATGAATTTCAGCAATGTGAGCTCACCAGCAAATATAAGAAGGCAAATGGCAGAAGAGACACTGAAACGATAGGTTGCGAACCAGGAAACAACTGGAAGAACGCCAGTAACTGTCAAAGCGATTGCTGAAGCCATTGCCCACCCAAGATACTTTGAGGATGCATATGGAGATACATAACTTTTATCATCAACGTTCCACCCCTTGTAGCGCAACTCATCCAATGGTTCAGCCGACACAATAGCACCAAGGGATATCACGGATGCAATAAATAGTACAACGCATATGACGAAGACCAATCTCTGCAAAGAAAATCAACATCTCACGTCACGCAAATAAAATGAAAATGGAACACAGTGCAGCTAAGGGGAATAATGATGCTGTTTTGGGGCTTTGGCCTTTGCTAGTGCTTCAGAAGCTGTTCAAATTTGAAAGCATTGACTTCGCTGATTAGTGGAGGTCCTTTGGTTGAGGGCAATAAATAAAGGTGAAACACACAGATTAAAGAACATTGTCTATTGCTTGCTAGGTAACCATGGAAATGGCACAGATTAAAGGGGGTAGCAAATTGGGATTATTCCTTGATATCATGGAACTTCGTAATCGGATGAGAAAGCGGACGGGTAATTTCCAAAAAATGTCAGTGGTTTCCTATTAGGACAGTATGATGTGACACCATGGCTTTATATACCCCATAAAAAGGTGTTTTTTAAAGCATGCTTTGTTTTCATGCATAGCCGAACAAAACTAACTCAATTTTTGAAGTGAAACAGCCAAGAGTCATCAAACGCCAAGTCCATTGTTTTATGTGTCTGACCTCAAGAGCTCCAAAACAACGCAAATGCTCAAGCTTTCGTTTTATTTTAAATCACAGCAAAAGAAAGTGGTCACAAGTTCTAAATTAAAGTACAAACCTCCCTTCTTTCAGGAACTTGATGGTTTCCAGCTTGAGCATCTGACTCAACTTGCAGTACTCTGACTCGATAGCCATTATGTATCCATATACGCAAGGCAATGGAAAGGGATGCAACAATGAGAGGGACAGTCAATGATAGACCAAGAAGTACAGATGATTTGCTGCCAAAGATATCAAAATATAACATGAAGCGTTAAATATTTTAGCTAACAAAACCACCCTCGAGAAAAGTAAGACAACGCCAAAACGATTAAACATGCCAACTATTCGTTATTAGGGTAAGAACTTCAATAAAGATCCCAAATGGAAAAGGAAATAGCATACAGCCGAGGCCTTTTAGCAAAAAAGAATTGTTCTTGTTACATAAGCATTATCCCCAAAATTTAATCCAAGGATACATAAAGCCCCTCTTGAGCCTGTTTGATAGGATTGCCAATAAAGAGTCATGCATAAGCGATTCTGAGCCCAAAAAGTCCACGTTCTTTATGTTCATGGTGTTATGGAATTGTTGTTTCTTCTCCTCTTTTCTTTTCTTTTCTTTTCATTGGATGTTCAGCATTAAAAGTTCCAACTAATAGTAAATTAGTGAGTGCCTTCTTATAATCTCAGTTTCCATACATCAACTGAGTCAATTAATGGATATGAGCTGAACTGGACTCCTATCACGTTATTTCCTTCAGTTGATCAATGGGCCAATTCTGAAATTTAACCCACTTATTCTCTAATATCTTCAGCCAACTAGAAAAAATTAAATTCCCAAGATATGCTAGATATGTTGACATTTAAAGGAATGAGGTGAAGAAATTGATGCAGATCTATGTTATCTGACCCTTAGCAGATCGTTCATGGGAAGACCAACAAATTATTGTTTACACTTAACTCTGTTTCTCTATTACTTTTGTTTTTCAACATATACACCCCTATATATGAAGACTGGATACATATACACACCTGAGAAAGGAGAGGAGCAGACCAACGCAAGTGCTGAACAACCAAGCCACAAAACCATACTGAAAAGGGATAGAGAATTATCACAATCATGTATGCAAAGTTAAAGGAATAGACAAAACCTAGCATGACCAGACAAGTACAAAGAAATCAAGCACAAGCATCCAAGCACAGGATTGACTGTGCTACTTTTAGATTATTGGTATCAATTGCAGTGCATCCATGGCCTCACAGCATCAGCCCAATATAAAAACAGCATCGTGTTTACTCGTTTAAGGGGATGATACAGATATCATAATATCATTACGAGGTATCTGCAAGAGATAAACCCCTTGCGGGTAAGAGTTAGTTTCTCAACAATATCATTGACGGCCCAGTAATAGTCAATGAAAATTTTAATGATATTTAACCTTTTCCATGCAGAAAGTAATTGCACCAGTAAAATAATTTCATCCCTTTAAATATGTCCACCACTCAAACGTGTCACTCAAAACCATCAGAACTAACATCCACAGAAGGCCAGATACCTTACAAAAGACAACATCCTAAAGGCTTTCATGGGCAAAGAGGTTCCAGCACTGTAATAACTGGAGCATCCGAAAGATACAACGGCATTAGTCCCATTTATCTTGATTCATCTCTGTTGTGAAGTCTTCATATGAAGTGCCACATCTCAAAAGTTCCTTCAAACCTCTCTTGGCATCCTCCCTTTCCCTCCCAAGTGGCACCTTTTACGTTAGTGCGGTAGTGCCCCTACGAGTCTGTTTCACCTATCTATACCACCTTAATTGTGACTCGACCGTCTGATATTCAATTGATCTGATTCTGATTTCTGTCACGCCCGTTGCAGATAATATCTTTCATAGTATGTCTACATTCACTTCAGTTTCATCTGTCACCGCCTCATGTTCTATATATATTGTCACTTAACCCAGCCTAAGAGTATAAACCCTACAACATAGCTAGAAGAGTAGTTGACTCATTAAACAAGAAATATAGAGAAGATCAACAACAAAATGAATATCATACCTTACGAGGTTTTGAGGTCATTGACATCTTTTCCACTTGAAGAGAGCGGAGGTAAGCCAGAATCGAACAAATTACCGGAGACAGAAGCAACACACAGATGCCAAATTCAAACTGCAAGAAAAATGTAAATTGAAAACTCAGGATGAGTACAGACGGATACAAAATCACTAATTTCAGATACAAGGAACACAAGGGCTTTACCTGTTGATGTGCAGCATTCATTATTTTGATGGTCCTTGGACGGAAAACTGCCACCGCAACAGTTTCAATAATAAAAACTAAGCTAAAAAGAACCCATGATCTTTCTGGACTACCTGCTGCATGATGCCAAATTAATCTCGAAAGCTTTAACCATCTTTCCAACCCCCGAAGCCTCAACTCTTCAGATAATGATACTACATTGGGCAATGCGTTATCAACACTGTTTGAATCAATAATGGTAATATCAGTGTTGTCATGGTGATCTCTATCAGCATCTAAGCTGCTTCTTTGTAGTAATGCTAGGATAGTTGGATCTAAGTTCTTTTCCTTCAGCATCATGGCGAAGTTCGGATCCAGACCTTTGTTCTCTAACAAATTGGCCAGTTGAATATCACCTACTTTTCCTCTCTTTCTAAGCAAAGCTGTAATTCTTGGATCGTTCAGCTTTTCCTGGAATGCTAGGGCTAAGTTGAGATCCGGTAACTGTTGAGTTGCTGAAGTTGATGTGCTAGACTCATAGCCTTGATTTTCAACACCACTGCTGGAGCATATAACCGTTGTGCTGTCATGAGCACAGTTCTTCTCAGCACACGATGTCCCCACATCGGAATCCTGAAGCACCCAGCGACAAGAGCTACCAAGTAATGCTAAACTTGGCCTTCCACTGTCCACACTTTTATCGCTACTGATACCCTCATGGGAACTTGTATCACGGCATAAGACCGCATTGTTCCAGCTGGCATCGCCTGTGTATGACACTGCATTTTTGTTGAGAGCATCAATTCCATGACCAAGATGACCTGCTTCAGCACTACTGCTGCGTTTCATGCTTGAACCACAACCTTCAGAAGAGCAAGATGAACTATTCTGTTCTTTTCGGCGAAACCCTTCCCTCAGTCGAAGCACAGTGCTCTGTAATGCATCTCTTCGTGCCGCAGAAGGATTAATAACCAATAAATGTCGTGCAACAGCAGCTCCAAGCAGCACAGAAGCCATAACTGCATAACTTACACAGTGTCCCACATACCTAATGAAAAAAAAAATATCTTAATATTCGCCTACAAACATCAACAAACAACAATAAAAGTCGATGAACACATTTACAAGCTGAAAACTAACCAGTAATGTATGCCAAAGCAAATAAGGAAAATTCTAGATGTTCCCGCAATAGCAGCAGCAGCAGCACGGCTCCGAAGAAGTTGAAAACCATATAAGCATGCCGCCATATTCCAGTCTACAAGACAGCGATCGAAATAATGAATTAAAGATCAACTTTCCCAGGGAGATATCTAAGATTAAGGCCTACAAAAGCCAAAAAAAGTTGAGTTGGAAAAGCAGAAAACCATTTGAAGCATACCCAGAATAACCACAGAGGCTGAAGTAATGGTAGCCAACCACCTCGCCTCCTTTGCTGTTAGACCATATAAGATGGAGTACACAAGAAGAACCAATATGGAACCCAAATAAAGAGTTCCAAGATGCGAAACCCTGCACAAGCAAGCTTCCATTAAGAGAGTGATGGCAATCAAAGCAGATTCCCTCTTTTTAGCAGGAGAACTGGGAAAGAAAAGAAAATACCCAGCATAAAGCAGAAGGGGAAAGAAAACAACTTAGGCCTATTTGTTGTTTCTTCTGTCTCTTGTTTTCTTGGACACAAAACAAATCTTTTCATAATATTCAAAATGAAGAAGCAGAAATAGAAAACATAAACAGAAAAAATGGTTTTCAAATGACTTTTGTTCCCCTCAATGGTACTCGAGAGTCAAGACCCCACTATAATTATTCTTTATTTTGACATAGTGTTTTTATTTCTCTGTTTATAGCTTCAGTTACCAAACAGCTCTTAAGCATCAACAGGAATACAGAGCAGCTTGGGATGTAAGAAAAGGAGGGGGGAAAACTGAGAAAGACAACTTAATAGACAGAGTAGACGGCAATGTTGACACAGATTACTGACCGAATCCAGCCTTTAAGAAAGTGCCACGTCTAAGAGGGAGAATGTTCGAACAAGGTAACCACTGACTGAACAACATGTAGAGCATATATGAGAGTATCTTCACTTACTTTCTTGCTTGTATGATGCTGAAGCAGGAAAAGAAAGACAACTAAAGCATAATAGGGGCCTCAAAATTGAAAGTTGAAGGCTTAAGTCCACTCACCTAAAACTTTGGATTAGGGCAACGCTTGCGGCCCAACACACCACCCGCACCTACCCCACAGCCAAACCAAAAACAAAACTGGAAAACTAATAGAAAAAAAAAGTCCCCAAGGTGAACAGGTAGCCAGCACAGGCAAACACCTAATATCAAGACACAATGATTTTGGAACCTATCTAATAAATAAAAATTGATGGAGCTTGCCTGCTTGATTGTCGAGGATACAACTCGTTTGCGTCTGGGGGTTCTGGCAGGCATGCGATGGGGCCCACCTCAATGCAATCTGAATAAGCATATTTAGAGGCTCTTCTAACATACTCATCCACATCCAGCCCATTTCCTGCCAGTTTCCAATAAAGAGAGTAAGACCACTTGTATTTGATAAAATTAAAGAGGTAGAGTATGTAGTTTAGGTCATAAAAAGGAGAGATTTTGATTAAACAAACAATTCTGCATCAGAATCTCTTTTCATTCTCAATTTTCTAGACCGCTGAATGGTGATTCTCGACTCACTGTTGACAATCTCCAAAAATTCATTCTTCAAGTTTTCGTTCTCACTTCTAACAATTTGTCATTTGTGATACAATATTAAAATTATTAGTTTGACAAATAGAGATCCTGTAATACACTAATATTGGCTTGATAAATACAAAAATTCTTTAATAATCCCTCCGTCCCACAAAAAGAGTAGAACTTACCTAATTTGGATGTTGTATAAAAATTACAACACTTTTATATTTGGAAACTTTTTTTTACAAAAACTACCAAAACACCCCTTACTTTTTACCTTATCACATCAACTCATCCCATAATTTTTTCTCCTTTTTTTTACTCACTCTTCTCTCTCGTGAAACTACAAGGGCAATAAGGTAACTTGCAACATAGTCAACACAACTATTAAAATGCAGTCCATGTCAATGTGTTGCACTTTTTTTTTCACGACAACGGGAGTATTAGTTTGATAAATTAAATGTTATAAAGTTATGTTAGAATATAGATTCTGATACAGACATTGATAAATAGAGATCCTGTAAAGGATGAACAGAGTGTGTTAGGGTATATAAAATAGAGAATTCGCTAAGATTCTGATGCGAATGCTCCAATGAGGGCAAACCAAACTTATACAAGTTGGCCTACAGGAGCACAATAACACCTCTGTAACCTATCGGTGTGTTTTGAAAGCAAAAGGCAGAAGCAGCAATTAACCTTGTAATCTTATGAGGAGTAACCAGACAAACCATTGAATAAAGTTGCACACACATGATTATTTCCCTATTATTACCATTGAAAAGCATTCTGCATATAAAAAGCATGTTGATTGCTAGGGCAACGGCTGATACACCAAAAAAGAAGCCAGAGGGCGAATATCGTTCTGATGACCTAGAGCCCGCTGTAAGGTAAACTGCACAGAGTTCATAGGCACATAGCATGGCAACAGCAATAAGGAGAAGAAAAGCAACAGCCCCTGTCAGCATCAAGCACAAGAGGCAGACATTAGAATGGAAAAAAAAGTCATTGCTTCATGTTTGTGAATATACGCCCCCGACAAGAAATCGTACTAATTTGGAATGTGATTTCTCAATCAAACCACTAAAAGACAAAAAGATGTGACACACAATACGGGAGCCATCAACTCGTCTGGTTAGAGATTCTTGTGCAATATATAACAGAAGTTAAACAATTTCAATACTTAGATATGAAACAACTCCATGGGGTAAAATAAACATACTGGAGCTTTGCCATTGTGTCCTCCACCACAGCATGATAGAATAAAATGCCACGAGCAGAGCAGTCCCAGCCAATATTACTGCCAAACCAATAATATCCCGTCCCGACATAACAAGCAACCAGGACCCCCATGCGACAATCACCAACATAGGTGATATAACAACCACCCATGCAAATAGACTGAAAAGGCCACAGAGAACACCAAGAAGGCGTCCGTGGAGAATATCTGGCCATTTCCGGGCGAAGATCCAACTGACAAGGCAAAAGAGAGGGTACTATATTAGAAAACAAATGGACATCAGTGGTAAAAGAAAAATGGTAGGAATGGGATACACAAATCGTTGCCAGTCCACAGTTAGGACAATCAGCTTGTAAATGAACCATCAACAACAAGATCAAAAAGTCATCCAAAATAAAAGGACAAAGCCAGATTGATACTCGAATTCATACATTTTTCCAATATGGGAGTTCATTGATTTCCCATATCGACTGTCAACGAGAAAAGAGATTTCTAATTTTCTATAAGTGTGCGTGAACAGTCCGTACCACCATCAGCTTAGAATTTTGGGTTAATGATGAACCTACAAAGTAAGTTTGCTGCTTAGGCCCAGTTTGGGGCATAGGGCTACCTAATACTACATGTATGGGGGAAAATGTGCATGTATGTGTCTCGCAATGTGTAGTAAAAAAGAATTTGGCACACACGGACTAATTAAACAGAAAATTAAGAATAAATATGATTTTCTATAAATCCCCAGAATGAGACATATTACGACCCCGAAGCAAAACTTCATGTGAAAGCAAGCAAACTGGGATCAATTCATGATCGCACAACCACAGGGTACTGCTGCTACAATTTCACTACCAGATTGTACTTCACCTTCACGCAAAGAGGGCGCAGTGGCATTATCACTAAATAGTAAATACCCATCCATGCTTCCAACAGCACTCCCCAGGATATATAACAACTAGGGTCAGAAAAACATGCCCTCAACCTAATAGACATGCTTGTAATCAAATGTTAACAACTTCCAATTATGATTACTAGCTCTGACGAAAACAAGCCGTCAGCCACACTAAGTGCATCGAACGCATAATGCCAAGCAGCTTGAATAAAACTAAAATCACAGAATTCCCCACCACAATTGCAACTTCTCCACCAAGTTCAGAAAACTTGCAACATGATCATTTGAAATAATGCAGCGAGCACCAAAGCATAAGTTCAATCTACACAATAGATACAAACTCTGAACATATACCTATAGAGACGCCAGGGTCGCCAATTGACAGCCCAAAGTATGGAGAAAGAAAGCGAGCCCGAAACAGCAAATACGCCCCCGAAAACCATGCAGGCCACTAGAAGCCCACGCTCCTCCCCCTCCATAATGGATCTCCAGCACCTACCAAACCTCCCTATCATCCATCAAAGACACACAATCACATCCCCAAAATCCCATCAAATTCACACATCACAAAACCCAAAATGGAAGCAACAACAACACTTACCTGGTCATACAACCGGTTGCAAATCCTGAATCCATACCACCAACATGGAGACAAACCCAGACGGAAAAAACATCAGATTAGGGTTTTGAATACGATTAAACCCAATCCCAGTAACATTGAGACAAACCCAGATGGGAAACACATAACAAATTAGGGTTTTGAACACGATTAACCCCAATCAACCCACTGGGTACCAAATTGGGGAGGAATCGGAAATGAGCAATTGCCAAATTGGTGGACTTCAAGCTAAGGGGTTGAATAGAAGCGAAATGGGCAAATGCGTCTTTGAGTTTGGCACTCGAAATGTGTGTTTCTGTGTGTGAGGTAGTTCTGCTTCAGCTCAGCACCATTTCACAGCTGCTAAATTGAACAGGAAACGGGGAATGGGAAACCCTACAAGGGAAAGGGTACAACAGTGGGTGAGGGAGTGAGTGGGGTTACAGAGGGGAAACAGCACGGGTTCGATTTGTTCGATTTCTGTATTTCCGGGTCAGGTCAGCTCAATCGACGTGGGAGTGGAAAAATGGCTCCGAGGTTTGTTGTTGTTTCACTCCAATCTTGCCCGTTTGAGTCATGCCAATAGCCATGGATGGGTTGCTATAGGCAAACTAGTGTGTCATTTGTACCATACGGAGACAATGCCTCAATTTTATAAGTGATTATATATATATTATAATTGATTTTTTTTTAATTATTTTAATTTTATAAAAAATATTAGAATATTAACTCATGCACTGCACGAGATGAAAATTATAATGAAATAATAACGTTAAATGACTTATATCACAAAGAAATCGATAGATTAATTTTTCATAGATTTGTATTTTAAAAGAATTTTTATTTTTCAGCTTATTTTTTGGTATCTATATCATGTGATATAGATAACTTATTTTTCTTTTAGAAAGACATTGATATATTTTTTATTTTATTTTGAATAGGTAATATTTGAATATTTTGATTTTTATTTTAGTTTTTATCTTTTAAAATTTAATAAATGAACTCCCTAAATATTACCATTTATTTTTATATTTTAAATTACTAATCTAATTATTTGTATATCCTCTAATTATTTGTTTGTGAAAGATATTGTATATAAGATCAAAAAAGAATTCTTCATATTAGATTTAATAAAATTCAGTTTATGATTGGGTGTGAAATACTATATTAAAATGAAATATATTGGGTGTGATTGATTATGAAATATTAGATTTTAATATATATATATAAATAACATAAATAATTAATCTTATGATTGGTTGTGAAATATTAGATTAAAAGATATTGATAATGTCCCATGGGACGCCATGACATGCCGTCGGAAAGCTTTGGATAAATATATTAGATTAGATATTATATATTGGATAGATATTAGATTAGATGGTTTTGAAATATTAGATTAAAAGATACTGATGAGATCCATGGGACGCCGTGACATACTGCCGAAAAGCTTTGATAATAGTATATATATTAGAATACTGGTCCGTGCACTGCACGATAGTAGATCATAATAGAAAAAAAAGAATTAATGAATTAATATGTAAATTAACTCAACTATAATTAATTGTATCTATTCCAATATAAAAGTCTGTTATAAACCCTAATTTATAAATAAGATAAAATTCTTATATTATATAGAGATCGTTGTGGTTAAGTGGTTTAATGAATAATGAATAATATAAGATATAATCATTCATTGTTTGTGTTAAATAACAGAAAAGTTTACCTAAAAATACAAAAACTTGAAAAAAATTCTAAAATCATACACGCGAAAAAATAATGTCAAAAACATATAATTTTCTCAGGCATTCAGTTTGGAAAAAGAAACAAAAGCACCTGAGAATGCAATTTTGTTCAGGCACTGTGTTCCTATTCAAAACAAAGCGCCTGTTTTGTTTTATACATAAAGGTCATTTTGTTTTACACAATAAAGATGTTCTATTTTAAAATTATTTTTTTGCATATAGATTTTTAGAATTATTTCTGAACTTTTGTAACTGTAGGTAATTTATTGTGAATAAAATGATAGTACAAAAATTATTTTAGTTTTATTATTAATTTTATTACTTTTGTTGAATAAAATATTTATATATTGATATGAATTTATTTATTTTCTATCATCAAATAGTTATAAATTAGATACTTTTAGGATTTTAATCTCAACCGTCAACTAGTAATCAAAAGACAATAAAAGAATTGGATAAAAATTCTATTAATTCCATTAAACATAAATTACTCGATTGTCCTTTAATTTTTTAAATACGATAATATCCGGTTTGTCCTTTAAAAAAATTTTAATTGGATAAAAATTCTTTTAAATACAAAAATTCTCGTTATTGTTTATTTATTGTTTATCATTGAATAGTTATATGATTTTTTTTTCCATTCCCTTTGATTTAGATTTAGATATATTTTGTTGGTATAATTTTTATTTTTCATTACAAATTTATATTTATATTTAGATATTAGATAGATATTGTTTAGTAAAAGATTTAAAATTTTAGTTTTTCACTTTTTAAAAATGTTTTTCAACAAAATTTTAATATTTTCTCAACCAAAGATGATACTAAGATAATTTTAAAATAAATGTTTACATTATTCTCGATTGTATCGATTATGAGCAAGATAATCCTCGATGTTGAATAGATCTATTTAGTCGAAGACCAAGTTCTTATTCCGTTTTGTCTAGGTTTCATGTTTAAATTTTTTCTTTCAATTTATCAAATTTATAAATATTTATGTAAGATTAAATTATTACAAAATTATTTTATGAAATTTTTTTATTTTCATTCCTTCCATTTTATAAATATTTTTTTAAGATTAAAGTATTGCAAAATTTATTCTGTGATAGTATATATGTAGTAGATTAGATTAGAAGATTTATTAGTTTTTGATTTTTTTTATAAATATATTTATTTAATTTTATTACAAAATTAGATTTATATTTAGATATTAGATAGATATTGTTTAGTAAAAGTGTAAAATTTCAGTTTTTCACTTTTTAAAAAATTTTTTCAATAAAATTTTAATATTTTTCCAACGAAAGATGATACTAAGATAATATGAAAATAAATGTTTACATTATCCTCGATTGCATCGATTAT
This sequence comes from Drosera spatulata, assembly GCA_035668315.1. Taxonomy (NCBI): domain Eukaryota; kingdom Viridiplantae; phylum Streptophyta; class Magnoliopsida; order Caryophyllales; family Droseraceae; genus Drosera; species Drosera spatulata. Next base: position 18,214 of record JAOVYX010012889.1, read on the forward strand.
CAGCAAGATAATCCTCGATGTTGAGTAGATCCATTTAGTCAAAGACCAAGTTCTTATTTCGTTTTATCTAGATTTCACGTTTAAAAGTTTTTTCTTTTCAATTTTATCATTTTTATAAATATTTATGTGAGATTAAAGTATTGGAAAATTATTTTATGAAAGATTTTTTTATTTTCGTTCTTTCCATTTTATAAATATTTTTTTAAGATTAAAGTATTACAAAATTTATTTTGTGATAATATATATAATAGATTAGATTAGAAGATCTATTAGTTTTTGATTTTTTATTATAAATATATTTATTTAAATTAGGATGAATGGCGTCTTGCGGGACGCCATGACATACAGTCGGAAGGTTTTGGATAATAGTATATATATTAGATTAGATTAGATTTAATAGATTCTTGAAATATATATAATGCATGACACTTTTTTGTTTAATCTAGTTATAAAAGGTTTTCGCATAAGAACCAAGATATCTTTTATCACAGAACAAATTTTGCATCTTTCTATCCAATCGATTGTCAACTCCATGAACTAACTTGATAAAACAAAATGAATAGACAAACAATATGAAAAAGGTGAATGATTTTTTTTAAATGAAGTTTTTAATACTGTAATATGAAAAATTAACATTTTTTTTATCCAATATCAATCATGTACGGGGAATAACATGGATGTAAAAAGAATATTATCTAAATTATTTAGATATTTTATTTATGTTTGATAATATTATTAAATATTTTCATAAAATTTCTTTTGAATAAGCAAAATGAATATATATGTCTGATATAATATAATCTGTATCAAATTATTAAGTTATTTACTTTGGTTTTTTTTTACTGAAATGATTAAGTTATTAAGTTGTTGTAGTATGTGACATTTTTTTTTTGGCAAGAACTCTTGATTTTTTATAGTAAATTAATATTTTTAATCATATCATTTTCTCATAATAATTTACACCGACTACAAAAATATTTACACACATATTCTTTTGTCATGACGTATATAAAAGGTTAATATTATTTTATGAACTGCAAAAGAGAAAATATGAATTTTTTTATAATTATTAATGTTGATTATTAAATATATTGAAAGTGAAATTACTATTGAATCCCTTAATGATAATTGAATTGATTGATATATAGATATTAATATAGAATGACATATCATGGCATACCTTGGCATCCGATGAGATGGTATATCATGACATACCATGAGATGGTACTCCGAATCAGGAATATATATTGATAGGGTTTAAATACTATGCCAAATTATAGTATTTTCTATATGGATTGTTGTATATGACAATAAAAATATTTTTGTTGTTTTTAACAACTCATTATTTTGAAAAGAACCCCAACCATAAAAAAGAACAAAAAATTCATGGACACCATTTGACCTTTTTGTAACAATTGATCAAATAATAATGTTAAAATATATCATATGGTCATTGGAGCAACATTATCAAAATATAGCAATCCGACAATATTCATCTTCATGATATAGCTATGCTCTTATCCGACTATATGAAAATAGCATATCTCATTGGACATGCTCTTATCCTTTTTTCGGTGTTCCAAGGTTTTGTTTGAAATAGATTCTTTGTTTCTTACTTCTCATTTCATAAGTAATTTTTTTGCAAGGTATTTCATAGTATTAATTTATAGAACAGAAGTGTTTTTTAAATGCATGAACAAAAATCGAAAATAAAAAATAAGAAAGAATGTGTTCTGTTTCTTATAATATTCAAGTTTTTTCACAAAAAAATTATTTTATTACATAAAGTGATTTCTATTGTAAATATAATGGATATTAGTAAATATATATTATGACATAATAAGGTAGATGTAATTATATTATCTTATCTTTTAGGAAGATATCTTTGATGTATTTAAAGAGGAGTTATGTATTATTTTTTATGATTAATAAGAGATGTGTACTTGTCTCTATGTTCTCACTTCTTATATTTTCATGTTTTTCGTTCGTTGAGTTGATTACATCGAACATTGAGTACATATTCTACAACCCAATTTCGATTTATGTTAGGGAGAGTTATTTTAAAATCCATAATTTACTTTCCACCAACATCTTACTCCCCATTAATTTCACTTTCATTCACATACATCTTACTCCCCGTCTTAATTTCATACTTCATTTTACTCAATATACTCCCATATCCCCATTATTTTATGCATCCTCCCATAACAAGTCAAATCAATCTTTTCCTCCCCCATTTTCCACTTTTTCATTTTTTGAAACCTAAAATCCCCAAAACGACGCGCTCGCATGCTCATCTTCTCCCTCTGCATGCTCCTCATTTCATCTATTGAAACCACCAATTCCCCTATCATAATCCAGTCAATTTCAAAGCCAGAAGAACCACAATCGATTGAAACCTCCAAATACCACCACAATCCATTGAAACTTTCGAACACCTTCACAATCGAAACCCTAGACATCGTCATCATGATCGTCAAGCATGAGGAAGGATAGGGGAAAGAAAAGTAAGAAGAAATCAGCACATTGCGAGGAGGAGGTGTCAAATTTGAGCACGTCAATTTTCAACGGGCATGTAAGAGTATCACGCTTGAGAGGATGTTTATGGTTGGGAGAAAAATTTTGAGAGGAAAGTTTTGTGTTAGATGATGTTCGATCTTACCATAGCAGAGGACGATGAGAGAGGGGATGACTTTGTCAAATATTTGTGTTTTTTGTGTATAATTGTGTCCTATTTTTCAAGTCTAGTTGGAACAAAGTTGACTCTCTATTTGCGTATGTGGATAACATTGAGTGCATGTCAGAATTCGCTTGGGGTACTCCCCATGTATGATTATTTGGTTGAATCCATCCCGAGGTTCAAAACGATGGAGATAAAGATGCCAAAAAAAGGAAAAAAAGGAAAAGACAGATGCTATGAAGGTTGCATATTTGGATGGTTGTGTCTGCACTATTGGTACATGTCCAACGATATAAGTTCATTGTTTAATTTTAATTCCTTCCGGCTTTGGATACATATACTACATGACTTCAAATTTTCGGATGTTTATCTCCGTGTTAGGTGTGGGCGTACGAGCACTTGAAGGGTACAATATTAAACCCGTCTAAGCTTGTAGATTCCGACGGATGTTTCAATGGGAAGAGAAAAAGGCTCAATCTAATCCTGAGGCCACACTCCAACTGCTTGCCAACGTGAAGATCTCTCAAATTGTCTATTTTGTTCCATCAAGTGATGGAAAAGCGTTATTGTTGGGATCTGAATGCCAAATGAACAAAAAAATTTTGTAAACATGTACTGCAATTTGAGTTACTCTATATTTAACATATGATTTTGTTGTCTTCAACTTTATTTTGCTATACTAAAATATGGTTCATTTGCTTGTTCATATTTATTTTGTATGCTACTACATTGACAGACTATTTGGACTTATTGGAGAAAGATTTCACAAAAGTACCAAAGGAAAAAAATTAGAAGGATGATGGTGCAAAGGATAAAACGAATGATGGATGGAGTGAGAAAGATAAAGAGTTTCAGGATTATGATTTTGGCAATTTGAATGATCATAAGAATGAGACAAAGAAGAAGGATATAGCTTTTAAGAATGATGATGAGGACGAGGGAGAGAAGAAGGATATGGCTAGAGGGGTTAATGTTGAGGATGATGGAGAAAAGAATGATATGGCTGGAGAGGAGATGAAAGATTCTAACAGGGAAGATACTGACAAACTTGCCATAAAGTTGTTTGTGCCTTCTTCTCCAAAGTGTGGCATGGAATCAAGCAAGATAGATGAGGACGTACAATGACTCTAAGATGAGGTTGTTTAAAGAAAAGAGAAGGTCGAAAGAAGCGGTAATCTTTCAATCGAGTCACACCGCAAAAGCAAATGAAGAAGCAAAAGATTCAGGAAAAAGGAGTTGTTTTGTGGTGAATTTCTTCTCAAAGACCAAAACGCTCGATTGATGTTGCTACACTCTACTAAGGAAGTTGATAAGAGGTAAGTAACCAATTTTTTCCTTTGACTATGAATTTTTGTTACCCTTTTTCCTATGTGCAATTCGATTTTCTTGGTCAATAACTAATATGCTATATGTATCCATGCATTAATGCTTTAGTTTGGGAACATGATAAATACGAGTTGCAGGGAATTAATGTCCTTCGCTTGCTAAACAAGGAGCCCACACCGCCTCTTAAGGGAGAGGTCTTCAATTCGTATGTAAGGATGTTGTGTGATGGACGTGAATTCTCCTTCTGACGAACAAAGATCATGGCATGTGTCTATCAACGGTTCTTATCATTTCTTATAGTTTTAACATTTTGAGCATCTCATACGTTAGGTGCCTTTTTGCTTCTTTTTTTTCTTTCGTGTTCCTAATAGGGGAATATTGTAAATTTTGTTAAAGAAATGAGAAAGGAACCAAAAAGAGACAATCTTGTGTCGTTCTTGGATGGAATCAACAGTTCTATGAAGATAAGGATAGAACGTGTCGACAATCTTTACCCACTTTGTGACCAATCAAGGTAGCATTGTACTCTCATAGTTGTAGATGTCAATGAAAGGATAATTAAGCATTACAATTCGTTGTGGGCAAGAAGAGAACCCTTGGTTGGAGTGATGAGCACTATATTCTAAATTAAGCATTTGTTCTTTTTTGGATTCCTCAAAAAATGTATTAAATTTGAAATTGGATTATACAAGTAAAATTCATTGTCGACTACATTAACGTAGTTTATGGAGTTGAGTTTAATATGGATAAGGTGAAACACATGACCGATTGCCGACAATAAGAAGAAGGTGTAGATTGTGGTCTTTGTGTTTATGTAGGTTAAATGTTTTGTGAGTCAGTTGTGAGCGATTTCGAGAACAGTTGACATATACTTGAAGAGGGAAGAGATCACATTGTCCTTCTTAAAGGACGAGCATTATATATGGGAAGATAAATTATAGGGCCGAATAGCTTGGTTGTAAGTTGTGTATGTGTAATTGCTTCAGGATGTTTGAGAACTTGTACTTAAATGTTCCTTTAGATGTACTTTATCCTGTCGTTGTGCTGTTTTTTTTTTTTTTTTTGAAAGAATGTTATTGGAACATACCATTGTTATCGTATGCTACATTGTGTAACAAATGGCTATCGAGTTGTTTTTTTGTGTACTGTCATGTTAGACTAGACAATAAGCCTTAGAAATTAGTGATAAGCAAAACAGTCTCAAGGACGTCACCAAAACAACAGAGGTTCAGACTCACAGGACAGAAAGGTTAAGATCATGAGATTAATAAAGTGCATATCAGTGTATCAGTAGAGTGTAGATTATTTGCATTAAGTCTTCTTGTCAGAAGGGTTGAATGAGGCAGTAGAGTGGATATCAGGATATGCAAGAAGGAATCAGTCAATTGGTTAGAAAGAATGGTTCAATACAAGAGGTTAAGTGTTCTATGAACAGGGTATCAATAGGGAAGAACAACAGAGCTCAGTATAGGACAAAAGTTTCTGCATCATAGTGATAGGGTCATGCGGGTTAGATAATCTCATATCGTTTTCAAGAGCGTTAGGAGCTGGTATTTGGATAGTTCTTGATCGAAATGGAAGGTTGAGATTATTTCAAAGTACAAATTAATCAAGGGCTAGTTCATGGGCCCTGTTGTTTAAATATGGGATGGTACTAGAGCTTCAATAGTTGATCTAAACAAAAATATTCAAATGATTACCTTGCTGTGAAAAAACAGAGATCAAACTAGGTGAACAACAATGCTGCATCAAATAACTCATAGGCTCACAGATACTTGAAGGAGGTGCCTGGTTGGAGGCTAACTGATTTAAGGAAGAAATCAGGAGAACTCTAAGGAATCTCTTCAAGGAAAGTGTTCAGTAGAATAGACTGCACCAACTATTTATACTTTGTAAGAAAGGTTGAGGGCGAATTAAAAACCCATACATAGTGAAATACCTCTTAGGTTGGTTACACTGGCTACTAAGGAAAGAGTGGACTTATGCTTTGTAGTTTAATACTCCAAACAATGCAGGAAGGGTTGTGGTGCTGAGGTTTCTGGACTCCCTGATTGCTATAGTCTTTGTATCCCTCTCATGTGAGTCTGAGCCTTTGCTATCTTGGTGACTTATCCCTATCTCATGAATTTGAGATTCAAGACCTTTTGTTCAATTGTATGATGAAGGCTATTGAGCTCATTGATTAACACATTAAACCTTTGATAGAAATCTTTGAGGTTTTCACTATCCTTCATTTGGATTATTTCGTATTGTTAGATCAGAACATTTTCTCTATTTTCTCTAATTTCTGATGTTCCTTTCATTCAAACAACCAACGCATTATATACTTCTTGAGCTGTTTTACTGTAAATCACAGTCTTAAAAAGCTTTGGCTCCAGTGATAGATAGAGTATATCCATTGCCTTGTTGTAGAGGACGACAAGCTCCCAATCCTTTTTCAGTAAAGCCTTTCTCCTCCTTAGGTGTCTATTTCTTATCATCCTTAGGATCAGTAATCATAGAAATAAAAGGACCCTGCATAATGGTTTTGTAGATTCTGCTATCATTTGCATCCATGTGCATTATGATTCTTTCCTTCCAAAGACTAAACTTATCAGCAGAACACAGGGGAGGACTAACATGAGTGCCTAGCTACAACATTCTTATAGAAATTGTTAGTAACTTCTTTGCAAGCAAAAATCACAAACAACGATAGCCAAGAGTCTAGACCTTTCTCTTCAAAGCTGTTAGGCCTAAAAAGACAGGCTTTGATACCAATTGTAAGTCCTAGTGTATCAAAATGAGCTTGAAAGAAGGAGAGGTGGTGGTGGTTGAATAGGCTAATTAAAAGTTTTAAGAGCTAAGGAATTTTCTTCACTCTATTGATAGCGATAAAAGAGCTCTGCTGACTGAGTAGAGTATGCGCTCTATTGAGTAACTGGGACTTTGTTTCTCTTGCCTTTGTAGCATTTAATCTTGTTTGTTTTTCCTAACTTTGTGGTCAGAACATTCAATCATAAATCATTGCAAGAAAGTAAAGTCCATGGTAATTTATAGTGGTTCTGATAATAGAGTTCAAAGAGCAGTATCGACGTTCAAAACACAAAACTAAACTTTATAACGTAAAAGAAACGACACTAAATATGTTAAACAAAAGAATTCAACTTAGAAACAACATGAGTGTTTTCACACTCATTAATCAGATTAATGTCTGGCATAAATACATATTGAATATAGGGTGTTTGTTCTACTTGCAGTAAGGCAGAGTAATGAGCTAATAATCCCTCTGAACAAAATTTGATTGATTGAGCCACCATTTTCATCTTTCTCAATCTATGCAGTAGAGCTCATTGGGGTTCTCATATGACCCGTACTTTCCAATCTAAACTTCTTGAGACTGTTCCTTTTGATATTTGGATTGATTAATGAAGATTCCACTCTCTATCTGTTGAACTTAAAGTCCTAAGAAATACTTGAGTTTTCCTATTAAGCTCTTCTAGAACTTTAATTTCATTAATGCAGCAAACCTCTCACACAGATTATTATTAGTATAGGAAAAAATAATAACATCAGCATTGATTTGTACTAATAGTGTGTGATCTTTGTGTCTTTTTAGAAATAAAGTGGTATCTACTTTACCCCTTTAAAATCCATTTTCATAAAGAATGGTTGAGAGAGTTTCATACCATGCCCTTGGAGCCTGTTTCAATTCATAGAGGGATTTGTCTAACCTGTAAATATATATTGGGTGTTCATAGTCTTCAAATCTAGGTAGTTGCTCAACATAGACCTCTTCTTGAAGCTTGCCTTTTAGAAATTCACTTTTCACATCTATCTGATAACCTTTGAAACCCTGATGTGTAGCATAGGTTAGGAACATTTTGATTTCTTGAAGTCTACCACCGGAGTAAATGTTTCATATAAAACTATCCTTTCCTTTTGCAACCAATCTGGCTTTGTTTTTGATGATGACACTATTTTTATCTGTTTAGTTTCTGAATACTCATTTGCAGCCTACCATTGGATAGTCATCTGATCTTGGAACCGAATACCAAACTTTTTCTCTTTCAAACTCATTTTGTTCTTCTTGCATTGTATCTATCCATTTTGCATCCTCAAAGGCTTACTTGATCATCTTGGGCTCCATTTTTGAGATGAAACATGGTGACAAGCATTCCTTTAAGATGGCTCTTCTTGTCTGCCCTAGTGCATTCTCGTCACCAATGGTTACATCTTGTGTGTGAGCTTTTATTCTTCTTTCTTTTGCCTCAGCTTCAGTGATTGATGTTTCCTTGAGTTGTTTTTCAACTGCGATAGGCGCATCCTCTACTACAGCCTTCTCATCTTCTTTTCCTGGTGCAAATGGTTTCTCCTTTACTATATCCTCTAGTTTCTGTTCTTCATCGAAATGGACTTATTCTTCATTAAAAAACATTAACAACACGAGAAGAACTAGATATTTCATCAAAAGAAACGTGAATTGATTCTTCTACTAGTCCTGTTCTTTTGTTGCATACTCTAAATGCGTTGCTCGTAGTAGAGTACCCTAAGAAAACTTCTTCATCAGATTTAGTGTTAAATTTTCCTAGATGTTGTCTCTCATTTTTGTGAATATAGCATTTGTATCCGAATGCATGGAAATATTTTACATTTGATGTTTTGCCTTTCCATAGTTCATTGGGGGTCTCCTTGTGTTTTTTGTGGATAAGGCAGCTTTTAAGAACAAAGCATGCGGTGTTTACAGCCTCTGCCCAATAGCTCTTTGGTAGTTCTGCATCTAACAACATTTTTCTTGCTGCAACAATAAGGGTTTTGGTATTCCTTTCTGCAACACCATTTTGTTGAGATGCTCTTGGTACAAAAAAGTTATGTGCAATGCCATAATCATCATAGTATTTGTCCATATCCTGTTGGTCAAAATTCTGTGCCATGACCACTCCTAATGGCAACCATATCAGTACCCTTTTCATTCTGTACTTGTCTCAGAAATTTTGTTGGGTCAACTGCAAGTCTCACTCTTCTTGTGAAGAAACATTACCCAAGTATATCTTGAGTAGTCATCCATAATCACTAGATCTAGAGTGTACTTTTTCCTACTTATGGTTTCCACTTCCACTGGACTGACCATGTCCATGTGAAGGAGTTCAAGAACTCGAGTGATTTCTGAAGTGTTTACGTGTTTAAAGATAGCCCTAGTTTGCTTTCCTAGTTGACAAAATTGCACAGTTTATCCTTTTTAAATTTGATTCGGGGTACACCCCTTAACAAATTGTTTGAGGAAAGCTTTGCTATGAGTTTGAAGTTCATGTGAGCCAATCTTTTATGCCACACCTAATTTATGCCCTTAGATTCATTTGTAGAAAAATAGATTGAAGTCTCCTGCATAAATATTTCCTCTTCTATAGCTCCTTAATTTGACTTCTTTGGTTGTTTTGTCCTTTACATCACATGTGTCATGTGTGAAGGATGCTTCATAATCTTTATCACATAATTGACTTATAGATAAAAAAATTATGCTCTAAGGCTTTTGCATATGTCACATCTCTAAAGATTAAAGAACCTGTACCAAAGATTCCATAAGTTTTAGTCTTACCTGCCTTATCTCCACCAAAAGTTACGAGGGGACCTTCTTGGATTCTGTATTCTGTAAGTAAGGTTTTGTCTTCTGTTATATGGCCTGAGCATCCACTGTCCAGATACCATATTTTATTGTGATGCTCCTGCAAGATATTCAATTTTCACACTTGGTCCCTATATGAATGGGTCCTATTAGTTAGTTTTAGGTACCCATACTTTTGTGATCTTCTTGTGTGGGTGCCCATATTCAAAAGTTTTGTGACCTATCATGCCACACTTGTAACACATAACCTTAGGTTCTTGTTACTTTGGCATTTATATTTGGTCTTTTGTAACCCTTTTTACTCCATACTGCAGTTGTAGTAGGTTTATGATATGGTCTCCTCCATACAGTAATGGAATGATAGTTTCATGCTATATAATTAGGTCCATACTGACTTGGTGTTGGTCGATGAGTGATGTTCCTTTGGAACGTTTTTCTGTAGTTTTAGTCTTTGCGCTATGGGAGGCTAACAGGCCTTCTGCTTCGGTTTTATAGTAGAGTGGTTTAACTTCTGGTTTGTTTCTACAGTAGAAACTTTGCCCATACGTAGAGCTTCTGCAAACTTACTGTCACTCTTCTATAATATTTTTGCAGGTGTCTTTTTAGTCATCCTTGCTTGCTGTAGCGATTTGTCTAGTTTTTGAGCATTCAACTTCACCCTACCAGCTCTTGTATCCCAATCTAAATCGATCATATGAGGATTGATCCATGATTAATATCTTTTAAAAATCCATGGTCTTTTCATTCCATATATCAACTTACTTTTACAGTTCAGCATTTTTCTTGGTGAGTTTCTCTACTAATTCATTAAGAGATTTCACCTTGTCGTCAGACTGTTTAATTCATTTTCCACTATCAGTAAGTCATTAGATAATTTCTTTATTTTCTCACAAGGTAGGTTGTAACTCTCTTTGAGAATTTCAATCAGCTCAAGTTTTCCTTGTTTTCCCTATCAGATTGATAAAATTCTCAGAGGTCTCCTGAAATGCCTCTTTGAGTTCCTTGATAGAGGCATTAGAGGTTGAAAAATCAAATACCTGCTGCTTCTCTTTACTCCTTGCTAAGTTTGTTAAAACGAAAATCGAACCGATTATCGAACCGCTATCAAAATCGATAAATCGAAACCGACTGAACCGATTATTAAATGATTTGGTTTTGACTTACAAGATGAAACTGATCATTTAATATGGAAAAAAAATTAAACCGAACCGATTAATCGATGGTAAACCGATTAACATTACTGTTTAGAATCGATCATCGAATCGTTTAAAATTAATTAACATAGTAGTTTGATAAGTATGAATATACTCATAGTTTTCTAGGTTAATTTTCTTTGTTTAATGTGTTTTAAGTCATGTTTCTTTATGTTTTAGCTTGGTTTTATGACTTGGACGTCGATATCGTTCTGTGTATGGTTTTTGTGTAGATTTGGCTATGAGAAGGGAGGTTTTTGCGCTCTATGGAAATGATACGAAGTGGACTAAGGCAACGTTGATGATTTAGAAGACTTTGAAGATGTTTAGATGCAAATCGATGAAGTTTTGATGATAATTTTGAGCTATGGATATATGTTTAATGCATATGAAAACATTCGGGATTGTTTCGCATCGTTTTGAAGATGTTTTGGTGTTTTTGGAGATGGTCACGATCATTCCAAGGCTTATCATGATCGTTACAGTTGAAGAAACTTGTCTAGAGGAGGTATCCACGGTCACGATCGTGATCATGCATGTCACGATCGTGACAGTGCCTAGAAAACCGCTAGAGAGGAATTTCCACGATGATCACGATCATGATGACCTCAGTCACAATCGTGACAGACATTAAATTAAACATATTTTTGAGATTTTCATGCGTTTATTCCATATTTCTTAGGGTTTTGTTATTTTCATATAAATAAATCATATTAGGTTCGTTTTTATCAATGAGATACCAGTTAGGAACTCTAGTTCTTCGTTCTTTTAGGTTTAGATTAGATCTCAACCATTTTTATTCTTCGCTCGGATTGGATTTTCAGAGTTGTTAGCTTTAGATTATCAGTTGGAAGACCTTTTTCATTGGGTTGTAAGTACTTTCGTTGGTTATTTATGTACTTCAGTTATTTGATTCAATCTATGTTGGTCATTGTGACTACTTTTGCATATTTACCAATGTTTGTGTTGCTTTCCAATATCATGAGTGAGTAGATTGTTAGTAGGGAGTAATCATAAGATATAAAGCGAAGGGATTATGAGATCTGTTTCATTTATCAACTGAATATGATTTGTTTTACATGAATGATGCCAAAGATTAGAGCTTTAACGTAGTTAATGCATGATTTTACCTAGATTGGCTACCTAGTTAACATTATACATTGACTATATCACAATTAACTTATGATTCCTGTCTAAACTAGCCACTTAGAGAAATGAGTGAAAGAGCAAAGAACAAGGGATGAGAGAGTCTTCTCTCCAGTCTCCGCTTATGAATTTCAGTAGCTATCATCTTACGATGGGTCGGCCTAAAGCAAAGAAAGTTTCGTCTGAGGAGGTTATAGGTGATGCTGGTCTGTATGAGATTGTTGCGGTGAAGGAGGTAAAGGGAAAGAAGGGTTTGGGTGTGAATGGGTTGAAGGTTTCGGAGGAGTTGAAGGAGGAGAAAGGGAAGAAGGTTTTGATTACGGATGCCTTGAAGAGTTCTGAGGTGTTGAAGGATTGGATATGGTCGAAGGGTTTGGTTGTTGATGGGTCAAAGGTTACGGAGGTTTCAAAGGATGGAAAAGGGAGAAAGGTAGAATCTTGAGTTCCTTAGAAGAGTAAGAAGGAGGTCTTACAGATGGACGTTGCGATGAATATTACTGGTAACTCTAGGGTCGTTGATTGTATTGATGATAGTGTGCGATCGAAATTGGAGAAACCTTGTTGGGATGATGAAGTTGAGTTGGTGAAGGATGATCTCAGGAGTGCTTCTATTCCGGATAAATCCCATGCTGAGGTACTAAAATCTGGTACTAAACTTTCTCCTCCTGAGAAGAGATTAAGTGTTAAAGGTGGTTTTGATGATTCAATAGGTGCTGCGATGGTAGATGATGTTGGCAATAGGCCGTATGCTGATGTTTTGAAATCTGGAGGTATTCCACAGCATGGGAGTTAGTATATGAATCGTGAGATGGGAAAGAGACTTAGTCTGGACTATTCTTGTTCCAGGGATGGTGTTTTAGAGATTTCTTTAGATGATGTTGCTGAGGCTAGATCTTACTGGAGTCTTGCTGTTATTGGTTATGTCTTGGGTTAGAATATCCCTTTCTCTTTGATGGAGTCCTTTGTGCAAACTCAGTGGAGGGGGATTATTAAGCCTTAGGTGCTGTTACACGATCAAGGATACTTTATTTTTGGGTTTGAGAATTTGGAGGACAAGAGTAGAATTCAGGATAATAGTTGGTACATTAAGTTCCAACCCTTGGTACTTAGAGAATGGGAACTTGGCTTCTCTTTTAATGCTGATGCATTGGTGTGCATTCCTATATGGGTAACTTTGCCTAATCTGGATTTGCAGTTCTAGAGTAAATATGTTATTAAGAAAATTGCTGCTAGGATTGGTCATCCTATTCGCACTAATACAATGACTGCTACTAGGGCAAGGATTTCGTATGCTCGGGTGCTTATTGATATTGACGCATCTCATGAGCTTGTGGAGGATGTCCAGTTTCGAGGTCATGATGGTGTCATACATTCTCAAGCAGTTTGCTATGAATTGCTGCCACTAAAATGTCCTAAATGTGGTGTTTGGGGCCATAAACTTGAGATGTGTAGAAAGAAGAGTTAGAACAGGCAAGTTTGGGTGAAGAAGACTTCTGTGCCTGCTGTTAAGCATGCTTAGACTTCTGAACCTGCATCTGTGGTGTCTATTGTAATTGCTACGCAAGTTGTGATTGAGAAGACTTCTGTACCTGATTTTGTGGTGTCTAATGTATTCAACGGCTCATTGGAGTTTGTTGAGTTGATCCTGTAGGGACTCAGCGTTAGAGTTCATGTGGGAGTTTGCAGGTTGTGGTAAGGTGGCAAAGTTAGGTTATTGTGGTGGTGTAAGTTGAGGAATACGACATATAGGGGATTCTGCAGTGATGATGTCATAAAATTGCCTTTCAGCAGTGGTGATGGAGTCTGTTGAAGGAATATTATTGCGTAGAGGGATTCTGTAGGTCCTGAGAAGCAGCTACCAACTCTGAATACGTTCCATGTGCCACAGCGGCAATGAGGTAAATCCTAGCAGAAGCCTCCTCTACTTGTGAAGTTCGTTCCCCCTGGGTGCTGCAGGAGGGATGGTAAGATCTTGTGCAGAGGACTCTGCAGCAACCATGTTAATGAGCTCGTCATCCGAGCCGTCTTGTTATGGTGTAGAAGGGGAGGATCTTGATCATTATCATCGTCACCAACATTGCAATCTCCAGAGGTTCTTCTATCAGTAATGAGTTTCATGCATTCCTGAAGCGTGTCGGTAAACTCAAGAAAAGCTTTTTCTTCTTTGAAGAACTCTTTGTATTGATGATGGTTATCATTGTATAGTATATTCATTTTCACCTTTATGCTTGATGTATACATGGATGTGTCAATAGGGGTGCCGTCATCATTTCCCAAGGGGGAGATGATGCGTGCTGTCGTAGGCACGTCAAATTAGAATTTATATGCACTCACTTTCACTCTAAAAATATAAAATTAATG